>JAPYYT010000130.1:0-84409 GCA_030522565.1 Ceratosolen corneri | reverse complement strand
TATATATATATATATATATATATATATATATATATATATATATATATATATATATATATATATATATATATATATATATGTAAATATTAGTAGGTTACTGTATAGCTACTTCAACAGATGTTGCTACGGGTTTGCTACCTGCTGTTGTCACTTCGGTAAGAGAGAAATCGTCGAGCCAAATTTTCGAAACTCTGACTTAATTCATATGACGTAGTGCAAATCTTCTGTCGAACATTTTTTTAATTGATGCGCATCAATTATGTAGTTCTGTGTTACTTATTTTTTTTCAATTTTCTTAAATTATATTTAATGTATTTTACAATAATTATTAAAATATATGAAAGGAAATTTACAAGTTGTTGTCAAAATATAGTGTTTTCAAAAAAAAAATAGAATCCCTTAGATTTTTTACACTCTTAATAAATAAGAATATTATAAGAACATATAATTTAAATGTCATTGCAATAGAATCGCACGCGTGCATATCTGTTATGTGCGCGTTAATCTAATCGATTATGTCTTCTAATGTGTTATCGCGTGAGAAGCTTTGACGTCATTGCTCATATTCAAAATATGACCTGTAACCGAATGTACTATTTATAATTAAAGTACACAGATTTGTAAGATTTGATAGAAAAAATTTAATGAATAATGAGTTCTGCATTTGAGTATGAAGTTTGATTCAGTCAACCAAATGTAATTGACTGCAGATTTTCTGGCTCGACGATTATGGTAGAATGTAGAATGTAATTTAGATACTTTTTCTCTATCTTTTTTAGTTTTATTTCATTACTATCACTATTTCAGATAATAAATCTTTTAATAAATCTTAGAAAAAAAGTTGGCCGCAAAGCTTAATAGCTTTGCTTTTTAGTGGCAAGTATTATTTAATTTACTGAGCTTCCCTTCTTTCCGCCATATTTCAATACACATACATGCAGAACTGAATATGCATGCATGCGTATGCAAATATATTTACTTTATTACAATGTCATTCGTACTAATTTTTCCATAGAGTTTATTCGCTTATTCTAAAATTCACAAATTTTCACTATAGAACGTTTCCATTTCTCATTCAATTGGAATTCGTCGTACAATTACACGAAATTTTGCAACTTTTACTACTGAAACTTCTATTGAAACTATTTCAAACACTTATGCTTCCTTTATAACGTACAAACTATATAAAAGAAACTAATAATAATCTGCCATTGATAATAATGCTCGCTAGTATCGTAGTGAATGTTAATTTAACACAATTATTATGTATCAAATAGAAATATTTTGTATTAGTCTTAAGATATTTTATACTTTATATTTCAAGCATTTCTGCACAAATACAATGAATATTATATACTTATATGGTTTTGTATTACAATACATCTATCGAAAGTACGCATTTCAACATTTAAATTAATTGTCGATATGAAAATTGGCTTACAAGTTTCTTCAAACGTATTGCAAACTACCTTAGATTGGACAAAAGTCCAGATTATTGTAGCGATCAGCGCACAATGTCAATAAGTCAATTTATCGAAGAGGAAAATTTGCGTACTTTTGACACTTTATCTGCAACCTATTTATGTTAACCGACTAAAAGCAGATCCACTCGTTAAATTGAAAATCGTAGAAAATGATTGAAGGTAAGAGGTTAAAAAATATATAAAGATTTTATTTTCCCTATGCACAAATTGTAATCTAAGCTATCCTCTATCGAATCATTTAGGTACAGGAATATTTATTAAGAAATTTATTTCTCAAGTCATTTAACCAAATTTTAAAAATTTTAATATAATGCATTTTATATTCACATGGGAATAATATATATATGAATATTATTATATTTTAAATAATTATATTTTTTCTATAATTAAGAAATGAGGGTGTTTTTATTATGAACACGTTGTTATTCATAAGTGCTAAGTATATTAAAGTAAAATTCATCCATAACGTAAAAATGTTATTGGCATTTCTAATAGAATTCTGAAATTGCATATAATACGACATTAAACAGTTATATGAATAAACAATGCAATAAAAAGTATAAAAAAGATATAAATATATATATATATATATACATGTATAAAAAGTAATTAAGGTAATATTAAGTAAATTAGGATAAACGTAAGGACAATATTATTGAAAACTTCAAGATGAAAAATTATAAATTCTTGATAGAGTTTTTTTTATCAAGAATATTGTTTATTTAAATATATTTTAAAAGTGCAATCTCATCAGTTTGTAAAAATAAATGTTTCGTGTAATCTATTCTTTGAAATGGTAAAATATATATATATATATATATATATATATATATTATATTTATCTATTAAAATTTAAGTTAGAAGAATTTTACCATTTATATATATATATATATATATATATAGGGATTTTTGCGTACATAGACCCAGATAAAATTTTATAAAAAATTCCATATTAAATGAAAATATCGTACTTATATTTGAATACAGAAAAATCAGTTAAACATTTGCTTAAAGTTCGTATAGCCAATATCAATATTTTTAAACAAGTACAATTTAGTAATTTTCGAGGAAAAATCAGTTTCAAAAATAAATTTAAATTGTTGCTACAGAGACTATTACTATTAACTTAATGCATTTCGAAATGGGCCGTAAACATTTTGTGCACCGTTACTGACATTCTCCAACAGTTTATATACTCTTATTCACTTTAAAGCTAAAAAATAGTTAGATCAGTGTTTTTTTTATTAATGTTTATGTCCAATAACTTGAGTCTAATATTAACGTCATGTTTGTATATCAACAGGTACACAATTATTTAAATTTTTATTCGCTAAATTTAGATATTATCTTTGATAGTTTATTAGAAATAGAAATTTTAGGCTTTTAAATATTCTAAATTTATCTAATACTTATAAAATCATCCAGCTATATAATTATAAACAAAGTGAATGATATTAATAGAAATATTTTTTAGAGTACAGGTATCTTAAAATTATTAATCAAATGCCTCATTTTTTCTATACAAAAAATCCAACATAAAAAACTCAAATATAAGGTTACTCAGTACTATATAATATAATTGATAAAACTAGTTAACAAAAATATTATCATCAGATTTCATTGTAAATCTTCACTTATACTTATGTTTATATGGCATTTTTTAAATGGCTATTTTTAATTTTTGAAAGGTTATTTACAGATAATTATAATTTAAATATTTATGAAAAATGGTGAAATTAACCGAGTATTTCAAAATTCAATTAACATTTATATTCAAAATTAATACGGAATTTTGAACGTTTCTAGTTGCCTTTTTATAGTTTTGTGATACTTTCCATGCGACCTCACCCCCCCTCCACCTAACTCTTTTTGACTTTTTGACCGTTGTGACAATGCATTCTCGCGCATAGCCATAGACATTTGAATATTGTTCGCTTAAAAGGCCATAAATATGACCGCATCGGTCATATTTATATACGAGCAGATTCTCCCAGATATTAATTACTTCAAGAAGACATACACAGTTCTCACATAGCATTCTCCGTGCTATCCAAATATAAAAGAAAATTATAAATAGTAATTACAGTGGCAATCCACGTAACAAATAAACATTATACAGTGAACTCTGTGGTATTCACACATACAAGGATATTCACGTATTATACGGTCATTCAAGCATACACTTTGTAACTATTCATACTTATATTTCTACTGTTTCTACTTATTATTCAACTAAAGAACGGCGCTATATTATTGTTAATAAAATACCTAATTATAGCTTTCCCACTATCCCATTGGCTTTCGCCCATTGACTGTCCCTCTCACTCTGCAGCTCGGGAGAGTTCACACTCTGATCAGTTGCTGAACAATTTTCAATTTAATAATAGATTCACTATTCTTCAGAATAATTATATTTTCAATTATCGATATTGCATGAAATTTGATACATAAAAAATGTGTTAAAATTAACATAATTTTTATATTTAAATGATTATAGTATAATAAATTAATCTCTTTTAAGAAATGAAATTAGTTTTTAATGAAACGATATCACAACGACGGAGTTTTTTTAATCAAAGTAATTAAAATGATACGGTAATTTTAATGTTTTCAAGTCGAGGTTTAAGTTGTTTACCTCATTGAGGATAATATTTTGACAAAATTATTATTTATAACTTCATTGTATTTTACTTTATATTATAATTATTTGGACCGATAATTTTTCACAAAAAATTTGTATCTACCAATGAATTAGCACGACGTAAACATATAAACGTATAAAAAAACTTGGTATCTTTAGCTTTTAAATGTATTAATCAAAAAATAATTATTACTATTATGAAATAGCAATTGATATTCAGCATTTTTATCGTAAGAATTTTCATTGAGGTTTTATTTATTCCTTCAGAAACTCTTAAAAGGGAAACGGAGTAAGTCGATTAATTTGTAGTAACGTAAGTTGAAGTTTATTCAAAATTTATTCAAATTATGTAATACATTTTGTAAATATTCGAAATATGATAAATAAAACGTATTATTCGTATATATATATATATATTAGTGGTCGTATAGTCCCTTTTGAAAATATAATACGAATAGAATACGAATTTGTAAAAGAATTACTAAACCATATAAAACTAAAATATAAATAACATTGCAGAATTTAAAATGTAGGCTGTAATAAAATACTATTATTTATTGGATAATTCAGAATTGTATTACAGTTTTACATTTTTGTGTAATAAGAAAAAAAGGCATTTAACTTTTTTTCGTGAATATACTGAATATAATCTACACGTAACATCTATATGCAACATATAAACATGTAATATCCATGTACCATATATCAACATGTAACATAATATATATATATATATATATATATATATATATATATATATATATATTGTATATTAAATCAAATATTGTAAGTTGATATATGGGACAGTATTGATGGATTTAAAGAGCATTGTTGCATATTCAAAATTGTATGGATAATTTTGACTAAATGTAAATTAAATTTAAAATCCTAAGGTAAATAAAAGCTTTGAGTTATAACTAATGAAACTCTTGTACATTTTGAACTTGACAATATAATTTATAAAGCGTATGACAAGGCATATAGAGGACTCTATCTATGTAAGAAGTTTTTAAATGAAATTATTTTTATTCGGTAATCTAATTACAGTACGCAAAGGCATCAAAGTGAGTTTATAATTTGGCTCCTAATAATATATACTTTTAAATTAAATTTAAATGCAAAATAAAATTTCAATCTGTATAAATGTCAATTTAGGCAGAGCAATGCTTATATTTGATAGATCTCGAGTAAAATTCATTTATTTCTTGTCTATTTCAAATCTATTGCAAGTAGTCTAATGCATGCTGTCTGCATTAAAAATGAGATTACTCTTTACATAATATATATGTGAATACAATTTATAAATTACGAAAAGCAATAGTTTAATAGGCATAAGTGTGTGTATGAGGCCATTGAGTTTTCTGATAAAATAGAAAATTCCCGGGTATACTGGAAGCCCATTGTAAGGAGTTTAATATAAGGAAAGAGTGGACTTTATGTATGCCATTAAATATTTTGATAAATGAGACTAGAAATTCAAATCTGATATGTTAAAATAATTGATCACAGGGAAGAGTGAGCGCAGAGAGAGCAGCGTCTTAGAAAGGGAGAGACGCAATTATGATAGAAACAGCGAGTCGGAGGAAGATGAAAAATGGAGGTAAATAACATATAATTTTCTTATTTTTAATAATTCGCTTTTTTTCAATTCTTTATTGTTTTATATATAAATATATATATATATATATGTACAAGCTGCAATGACATAAGTTATAAGTATTAAAATTTTAATATTTTAATTCATCTATACAAATGTGTATAAACTTTTTAAAATTATACAATAGCTTTTAGCCAATAAATATTTCATTTCTAAAAGTAGCTTCAATATAAGAAGAAATATTAAGAAAAGTTGACAGAACTCACCGACTAATTATTAATATTTCGTCTCAGTTGCGAAATTTGATATTACAAATATTACATAAGAATTTATTTTCAATATATATTTACTATATTAATTATTTTGTTGTTTTTAATAATATACAGTCAGAGTATCTAATAAATCGTAAACAATGTATTCAATTATTTATTCAGTTCTTTATGAAATACGAAATATGCATTCATATGAAAAACACAAAAGAAAAGCAAGTTTAAAGTAATAATATTATTGTAATGGATAAATTTAGAGGAGATTAAAAATTAAATTTGACAATTAAAACAATCCAAATAGTCAGTCAATGAAAGGTGAAAATGCTGGAGATTTGAATCTGGGACCTGGACAAATTGTACCGAAAGGTTATAAAGTATCGAAAGGTAATTTATATTAAAGACATATTCCTTATTTCTATATCGAAACACTAAAGTTGCCAAGTTGCATTTAATTTTACGTATTTTTATTTCTGGTTTATATAGCACAGCAAAATGGTAAGGTGCAGCTAGCAATATTTTTAAGCAAAGGCAATCTCGAAGTGGAAGTAATTTCTGCCAAAGACATTTGTCAAACAGATATGGAAGAACCAGGTATATATTAATAAATTCATTGATATCACTATAAATTAATCATAATCCTCTCTTCTAAATTATGAATTTTCACTGACATAACATACTATTGCGTGATGCTCGATAATACAGATCGTTGTTTCGTAAGCACAGAATCTTACAAATACATTGTCATAAAAGCGTTATTGTAACGTCCGAAGCTACTTGGACTCTCTATTCGTTTAATAATTTTCATTCAAAAATAAAGAAAATTTAAAAATTTAAAAAGACAAGGCTCTAAAGCATAAAGAGCACCGAGCTCGAGTATATTGGAATATCAATATCAACATTAAACTATGCAAATATCCAGCAAACGAGTTTGCAAACTTGTTAATCCAAAGTGCAGACGATCAATTGTATTATACAGTAAGCTTTAGCCTTGAACGACTAAACATTAAAGGAAGCCGTTCATTTTGAAATTATTCCAAAGAAATTTCTCAATAAAACTTCAATAAAAATTCAATTGAGAAGCAATGAAAATGTTGTAATTGTAGTTGTAATTCCCAATGAATAGTTTGATTGAGTAGAGCGAGGGGCTTCAAAGCTGCAATATCATAGTTGTTCGAATGAATCTTATGAATAGTTTGTATAATAGTAATGGTGTGGTGGCAATTGCGTGTTTTTCAGACACGTACATCAAGATGTACTTGCGGGCCGAGGAACGTTGGCTGCACAAACGCAAAACCCGTGTTGTGCGTCACTCGCGCAATCCCCAGTACAGGCAGACTTTAAAGTATCCGAGCTGCGACGCCTTGGGGCGCAATCTGTTGGTGATGCTTTGGGAGAAGAAGCAGGGCTTCGAGAGTAACCAGGGACTCGGTGGGGCGGAAATCGAGCTCGATGCCTTGGCACTGATGCGACAGACAATTGGATGGTATCATCTCTTCCCGATCCACACTCTAGGCACCCAGAACGCCGATTCGCCATGATGGTTGCGGGAAAAATGGGCTCTGGAAGCTGGCGAGCTGGACTTACGACTGAGCCTCCTCATTAAGGACGAAACTGAATCTGTCGTTAAAATTGTGTCCTAAACGAGGCGCCAAGAAGGTCATTGACAGCTGTGACAGAATAATCATTATCGAAATTCTTCTCCTTGTCTTCTTATTGAGCATTTTGCGAACCGTTGCCATAACTAGGACGGGATGTTTAGATTTGCTGAGTCAACCAATGTCTAACCAAGTTAACGTGTCTAACCACCGAAAAGTGCAATCTTTTACACAGCTGTAATTTCTATTTTACAAAGCCACACGAATACTATTCAAATTTTACTTAAACGTTCAATTGCAAAATGCAAAATGCAGTTTCAAAATATTCTTTTATAATGGCAGTTTTCTGTTTTTTTTTTCTTTTCTATTTCAATTACATATTAAAATTCATTACTAACTCTATTGTTCCTTAAGTCACTGTGAGTTTTCAAAATTATAGAAACCAATCTGAATTCATAATAAATATATTTAAATTGAAAATCCAGCATATTGCAAAGTAAATATTAAAAAGAGATTATTGAAGAAATATAAAAATGTTTTGTTTTCTCCAGTGGCAGTAATTATAATTCTTTTAACATTTAAAAATAGCTAGTAAAAGCAATGGTTGTGGCGATAATATAACTATTCTTATATTATGTATAAAAAAAAATACGGGGACTTAGTAATATAAAATGTTATTTAATTTTATATTGACATAAAATGCGAGACAATCAATCAATAAACAGATAGAATTTTCACATTTTCGAAGCATTATATATGTGCATATATTTATATAAATATATAATTTTTATCAGAAATAAAATGACAATCATTCGTAAATATATTCTAACTAGAAGTTATAAGATGTCAAGCCAGTAGGAGAGGGAGTGCGAGAGAGAGGGAGAGAGCGAGAGGGAGAGAGAGAGAGAGAGATAGAGAGAGCGAGAGGGAGAGAGAGAGAGAGAATCTGTTTACAATCTAACTTTAATCTTTTATTAGTTATTTATGATATATATTTATAAAAACAATGAAAAAGAATTGGTGCAATAATTATGGTAATACTCAGCATCTCCAAACATCTTATTAAAAGCAATAAACGAATGAATTAAATGGATAAAAGAGAAAACGTTTAAAGCTTAATTGAGAATAGAAGAGGGTAGATAAGAGCGTAATATAAAATATAAAAGACAAGGGGAAGTTTTGAGAAAATTATATGTTCCTTATGATTCAGTCGTACATAATATCAAGTAAACTACGAACCAAAACAGAAAAAATCTATTATATCAAGATCGTAATAATTCGTTCTGTTCAAAGCGTAATGATGGGTCCATTTTTCCCAAGCACATATGTTTATAAAAAAACATATTAGGTGGAAAACAAAACAAAAAATAACGTAGGCAATAAGAAATAATGTAGAGATAGAAAATGGCAAGGAGGTAATAAATTGCGCGAATTATCCTGCGATGCTCAATCGACATCTAATGTTTTAATTGCATTATCTGGTTGATCCAGCTCGGGATTCCATTGAGTTTCGCATGATCGCTGCTATCTTACGCGAACCTTCGTGCACCAAATCAATAATCTATCGGGGTTGACAATTTCTGCCGATTAATGAAAGCAAAGTTTTGTGCCGTGTTGGTAAAAAAAAATTTTAGTCATTACTAAGCAATTTTCATTGTGCGAATGCGACTTGCTTCGCATTGCAGGGGCAACAAAAATTGCTTAAGCCAAACTAAAATTTTGACTACGTTTTACCTCTCATCATTAATGAAAATCATCATAAATTTTCAGTATATACAGTTAGAGATAAGGTTTAAGGTTTTAATTGAATCATATTTGTCCTATCAATAGTATATTACATTATATTATTGAGTAAACTTAATTAAGTTATTATTGTTGACGTGATGCTGTTATTATTTATTTTAATCGAAAGCTACTTATGTGTATTGTTTCATAAGCAGTTGAGAAAAATTTCAATATCGAAACTGAAAAGCGTAAAATAATTTTTTAATCATCATTAAGTTTTTCATAATGTAGGAGGTATTGATAGTGCGAATCCTAATTTCGTCTTACACGAAAGTCACTATAGCATTAGTATATAAACACTATATACACAGACATACGTACGAAGAAATTTGAGTCATCGTCAGTGCTCGCTGGTCGAGCATCGTAACGACGAAAATTTAAATTGAATATAGACTCAGTGGCCAGTTTAAGCAACCCACAATTAAATTAATTATGAAATTGTAAAAAAAATCAATGTTTAGAAATCGCACAATGACCTCATAGTTTATAAACTACACAAAGCTAATTAAAACATTTAAAAGTGCATTATGCTACACGTGAAAAATATAAAAAAGTCGAAGAATCAAGCGAGATTTTTCAAATGACTTCATATCAAATGTACATTTAATGATACACTTGTACGACAAGTAAGAGTGAACTTGATGACTTAATAATTTGAAATGGATAGTAATTTTAAATAAGATTTGCACTTATTGCGCCTAACACGATGAATCGAAGAAATACGTATTTTATCAACGATTTGAATGGAGGAAAAATTACAAAAATCAATATGTCTTGGGGCAGGATAATTGAAAGAATTGATAATCCGCATTCTAAATTGATTATCATATGAAGCTAAAGTTATTTTATATGTATAATAATTCTAAGTGAAGCAATGGTTAGAAAAAAAAAACAGAAAAAAAATAACAATAAATAATTGTTTCTATAAACGGGTATAAGAAAATGAACGAGTTTCAGAGAATTTAGAACGTAAATGGAAAGTATTTTTTTGTCGATAAAGATTAGCGAAAAATGTGTATAGATGGTTAACTGATTATATCGGTGTACGTTATTTATTCCATATAAGGTTTTCAAGAGCGACAATGATAATCATTATTTCTAATTATAAATATATCATAATGAAGAGGGGGATATTAATGCAAACATAATAATCAATAGATTGCGTACTATTTCTGTTTGCGGCTAATTGAATGGTATTTATTACAACAGCTGACTGCACCAATCGGAGACTATTTTTGTAGCTTTTATTATTTTCGGTATCATAGTTACATCATAGTCATCGCAATTGAATATCTTTTATCGCGAAAGCTTCCTTAATTCGAAATTCGAGTCCACATTAATAGAATAGCGCGGTGAATTAATTGGAATATACGAGCGTCCTTTTCATTATTTATTTCATACTATTATTTAAACGTCTAAATTGTTTTCAACGAACCTCGTATTAAGCAGTACCTTTTGATGCCATTGAACTAAAAAAATGAAAAATTTTATTTTCTACAGTTAATTCTAAAAAATGCTAATTGTATTGGGATTGGGAAGAATGTGGTATACAAGGAAGTAAGAATTAACGATTATAAAAGACCTAAATTTAAAAAACGGCCTAGAATGAAAGACGAGATCGAAATGTCACGTGAAACATTATTCTTGACAAAAGTGCAAACAGTCGTTCTTTCTTCGTACACTTACTCTTAGTAATAAAGAATTGCGCCTTTTTCTACTAGCTCTCTGAAAATGTTAAAAAATAAATGCAATGATACACTTCTGGTGTACAGCAATCATTACACATCATTTCGCCTTTTGAGCCTATCAATATGCACTCTCGTAAGTGTGGGAGCGCGCGCGCGCGCCTGTTTTTTGCGCGTGTACGTGTGCTTGGGTGTGTGAGACTGTAGATGTAGCGGATGTGCAGGCGCGTGTATGCGTTTTACGCATCGGCACATGTACATACGCATCTACGTACACGCGTGTGCCCATAATCCAATACCAGTGTATAGGTTTACGAATGCATAAATATACGAATCAATCAAGTTTCAATCTTTTGTTGAAATTGCCATGTAGCAGAATTTATCTCAATGTGTGAAAAAAGCAAAACTTTATTAATTAAATTAAGGAATGGAAATATAAGTAATTTAGATACTGCATAAACAATTTTGACATTGGTGGTTAACAGAATATTTTGCCAATAAAAAGATGAAAACAAAACAACATTATGAACACTAAATTACTTTTGATTTCAAGGAAATAATTGTGATTGTTTCAAACTTCTCAGATTTGACACGGTTGTGACAGAAATACGTTATTTATTATATACGACAAAAATATATATTGAACAAACAAATAAGGTTGAATACGAGATTTTTGAGAAAATTATCATGTTCCCTGCTTTTCCAATAAGAGCTCCAAGTCTTTCTATACAAAAAAAAAAAATAAAATAATATATGGCCTACCATACAGTAAATATTGATAAATCCTAACTTTTAACTATTGAAATACAAATTAAAGTACAGATCTAAATTATTTATACAAAATATTCTTTTATCAATAATTTTTATATCATAATATTAAATTTTTTATAATGGTATATGAATTCGTAGAATTACACTCTTCAAGATATTTATTTGATGAAACGAATGAATAATTTCTAGTAATTCACGCGTAATTTCATTATTCATTAATTATATATTAAATCAATGTCTCTGAATTTCGTTAGTGTATTATAAATTTTTGTATATTAAAAAATCTAAATGCACATTCAGAAATCATGTTAAATGAAAAGGATTGGAAAAAGTACTTCTAATAAATAATTACAGTAATAATTAAACTTAATAACTGAAATACATTTAGTCATTATCAGGAAAATAAAGATTCAATTTTCTCTTTTCATACCATAAGTAATATCTTTGAGTAAAATATTTTCTTATTACATTATTCTTTGAATTAGTGGCTTATATTGATTGGTATATATGGGAGAGATAAAATGCATCTGAATTATATAAAGTTGAAAGAAAGTAATATTACAGAATACAGCAAATCCTGACCTATTTTTAGGTTTGCTAAAGTACGTTTTCATATTGTTGCATAAATTCGACGACGTAGCTTCCTTACATGATTTAGCACTCTTTACATTGTTATTTAATTATATTTATACATAAACATTATAATAATTATATAATATTGAGAGTATTTACGTGTAAATGATATTTATTTTTTAAGCAAATAAATATTATTGCACAGTTTTTATTTAGCCGATCTTTACAATTATAAAATAGGTAATAACTTTTGTATTGTGCCGTTTATGCATTTTTCATACAATTATATACCAAGTCACACATACAAATCATAGACTTGAACATTATTTTATATTTGGGTATAAACATTAATTTAGTCTGAAATGTTCAATGCGCAACAATTGTTATTTAGTTTTGACTAATTGAAAATAAAATCTTCGAAATTACGATGTTAACGCAAATGAAAATTCTAAAGTTAAAAACTTTCATTTACAAATAATGAAAAACTAAATTTTATACAGAAACAAATATTTATATTTTAACAGAATCATCGAAAAATTAAATATAATTCTTATTAATAATAATACTCTATCCAATTTGACAATCGGTCTATAAGACGAATCGCATATATATATATAAATATATATTTAAATATATTAATTATACACTACTATCAGAGAATTAATGTAACATGTAAATTAAACTAATGTTTAGCTGTACATGTGAAAAAACTTTATTCAAAAAGCTGAGAAAAAAATGTGAGCATAAATTGTTGTTCAAAGTATATCAAAAAATCGACAGAATTGATATATGCATATATATATATATATATTAAACATTACCAGAACGATTAATCTAATTATGAAGTTTTAGCATATCTGTATTGTAATTTGGATTATTGTATACAAATTCATAGAATGCATGTAATCGTAGTACAAATAAGTAGCGTACATACTTTATATTTTAAAAATATTTTGACATGAGAAAATAAGTTGAATTATATTTCAAATAGTTTATAAATTTTAGAAAGTATATACTATTTTATAAACTAATAGTTTATAAAATATAGATTGAATTTTAAGAGATTTATGTCAGATTTATTTTTAGGGTCAAATTGCGTACAATTAAGAAGTAATTATATTTGATTCATCTTGTAGATCAAAAGTTCTAATGAAACCAAAATAATAGAAATAGTAATGTTATTATAGAAAAGTTATTGACTCGAAATTCTTTAAAAAATTTCAATGAAATTTGAAATTCATTTTTAAAAAATAATAAAAGAAAGACGTATATTGAGGGTGAAGAAACGTTAAATGTTACTAAATAAAATCGTATGAATAATAAAGTTCGTGTTTACATTTAAGATGTAGGACATAACTATTATTTATTTCACGAGGAATATTCAAATAATTCTTAAGAATAAAATGAGTGAACTGAATGAAGTTAATATCGAACTCGCTATACTTATGTACATTAGATAAGATATGAAGATGAAAGGTTAAAGTGAACAATAATTATTAGGGACCCAAAAACATTATGAGCACATTAACCGCCAGAACACCACTAGATGTATATATTATATCTCATATATATATACATATATATATACACATATATACATATATGTATATATACAAGATTAAAGAAAGTTCGTGTTAATGTTACACTATCATATTTAGTAAACTGATAATATGCTTCCGTAGTTGAAATGTGCAATACTAAAAGAACAAGATATAATAAAACTTTACCATCATGGAAGTAGAAATATAAAAATGATTATATTTTCTTTAATTTCAAAGAATTGAGTATTAACAATTGTTTTAGTATTTAGTTCTAATTAGATTATTACAATTACTTTTAAGTACTTTTACTACTTAACGGTTAATTTTAAGATTTTCTGTAGATTAAATAATCAAAATTTTAACATATTTTTCACTGTATAATTGACGTTGCCGTTTAATAATTTAAACTCGTAAATTGATTAAATTTAATTTTTTTACAAATATCAAAGATATGAGATGGCTCGTTATAAATTTTTATTGATAAATATATTCTGCACATACACGCATATGCATTTAACTATAATTGTTTTCTATATATAGTTCTATGCAAAAAATTATTATATTCATTAATGAAAATTTTAAAGGGAATTTTCAGTTTATAAATAGTAATATTTGTTATACAGCAAAAAATATTTAAAAATTTTTTAACTATTTTATTGATTATAATATATATAAATATATCTTCTATTATTTAATCAACAAAATACTTAATTGTTTCATAAGTTTTTTATGTATTTTATATTTATATAATGCAATTAAATTATAAATTAAAATGAAGTTAGTAAAATGTGATTTCAATGGATATTACTTGTGATTTATTAACAGTTTCTTATTATGCTTTAGTAATTCATTAAAATTTCTATAGCTTTTGCTAATACTACATTAATTATATACTAGTATTAATTAAGTTCATTAGTATAAAATATTATTTTATATCCTTTCAATTTGTTTACGGTTTCTAACGAATACATTTAAACTCTTTCGTTATCAATTCATTTTATGCACAGAATATAAGTTATTTGTTATTTTCAAAATAATTTTTTTTCAATTTAATTTAATTTAATGTCTCCGCTGTTAATTCGTCATCTCTCGCATTATTCAAAGTAACGATAAAGCTCGATAGATATTACATGCGTCTCCACTTTAAATATATGTTGATAAGTATTAAATAATATCTTATTCTGAAACTTATAAATAAATTCAGTTTACTAAAAACTAATTTCTGCAAAGAATCAATGAACCTCTAAAATACATAAAAAATTTTATTTTTTTAAATTGAAAATATAATCTTTCAATAAATGCCAAAGTAACTTAATATTAATGTTTATCTTGTGGTATTTGTGCGAAGAATAGTAGTTAAACAGTCTGGAAGAAAATACTGGGAAACGAAGCTCTTACTCTATTTAATATTAATAAGCTGTTTAAAGTTATGCTATGAGCAAAAAATGTTCTTTAAAATTAATGTGATGTTCTTGTTTAAGTGTTGAATGTTGAATGTTGATATGTACGTTAAGAAAAATTTTTTTAAATCTATCCATAAAGGTCTGATGATATTAATATTTTTGTGATAATATCAATTTGAATTCGCGTGTTACAAAATTGTTTATACGAAAATAAGCCTTCTTTTACATATCTAATATGTTACAATTAGCGTTTATATAAATATTGATTGTACTCCTTATAACGTACTTTTAATTAATCCATCTATAAACATCACCGATACTTTACAAATTTTCGTATTTCGAAATAAAAAATTTATTCATTATATATCAATATAAAATATAATGGTTTATAAAATTATAATCTATTTATTTTGTAGACTATCTTCTCTATAAAACAATAGTTGCAAAGAAATTAAAGTATATCGAAGAAATATTTACCAGATTGTTCTGTTGATAAATAAAAATTGTGAAATACATGATAATTAAAGTATCAACAAAAAGTCAATAATACTGAAATAATTTCGAGTTTGTGCATTGTAAAACTTACTTAGTAATATAGAAATTCATTGGCTTAAATAGATAAATTACTATACAAATACATGTACAACTCAGTATGAAAATTATTATAAATTTATTCAAGTTAGATAATAGAGTCGATTAAACAGGAAAAAGGAAATAAACAAGTATTTTTCTTTACGCGTATTTGTTATTATAAAAGTCTTTGTACATTAATTATTTTATGAATCCGTAAACTCTAAAGAAAAATAAGAAACTAATAAACAAATGATTTTTTTATGCTGCTCCATTAATCTAATATAATGAATATATTTTTGAGAAACTATTTTATTTTATTCCCATAGAATATTTGAAATAAGTCTCAAAAATTTCGTAGAATTATAAATTTGTGACAAATGTTAATAAAACTTTAAAAATGAAAATCCAACATGTTTAAACTTATTATAATTTAAATTGCTTATTATGTGTATTCCTTCTTATAAATGTATTGCATTGTGTAATTTAATTTCCACTCGGTTTAAATTATTCTCTAGCATATTCTATTAAAGTTTATGCAAATAAAATGTTTCAAAGACACTTTTGTAAAAACATAAATTTATAAATTATTTATGATTTTTAAATATAAAAGCATTACAAGTACGTGGAACTTTACGCATATTTAAATGGTACGATCTCCGTGTAATTGAAATATTTTTTAAAATAAGTTTATAACATTTGGAAAAAATGCGATAAATTAATGAAAAAATGTATATTTGTGTCAAACTTGAATGAACAAAATGTTGTATAAAATAATGATTGTAAGCAACTAGAAATTCGACATATGTAAAATAAAATCAAGTAATTCAATATTTATAATTTCCCTTTATTTTAAAACTCAAATATTAAGGATTATTCTTTTAACCAAAATTAAAGAAAATTTTTATCAATTCGACTTCTCATATTCGCGAAAAAATTTACTTTTATTCTTGAGGAATAATTTTTGTAAATTTACAAGTTAAAATATTCGTATATATATATAGAGATTTTTTTTTTATTTCATAGCAGAATAAATTAAATATAAATCGCTTCATTATTAATATTTATCGAAAATATTTAGGAAAATTTTTTAGTTTCAAAGAAATAATATATAATATAATTTTGAAAATATTTTTTTTCACATTCGACTAACCGTTAAATCTACTCATTTTTCAAACTAATCGAAATATTCTGCGAATCGAAATATTCTTCGAATCGAAATATTCTTCGAATCGAAAATTCTTCGAATCAGTTGCTTTAAACTGATGGAAGTTTGTAACTTAGCATTAAATTTGTCATTTAATAACACATTCAAATAAAATGCTTTCAGATTACAATAATTATATATAGGGTCAATTAAACGAATATATATATATATAATTATTTAAATTATATTTAAATTTATTTAAGTAAATTAATTATAAGTGCACATGCTACAATAAATCGTTAAATAATGAAAATTATGATTATATATAATTATATTATAATTCCTATTCATATATATTATCGATATAATGAAACATTATAATAAAATACAATCGTAAGGAATAATTAATGATATAAATAATTTATTCTCTTTGTATGGTTATAAAATTATATTTACAGCAGTCGATAAATTTCAACAGTACTTACCATGAATAGATATACATATAAATATAATATGGTAAACTACTTTATCGATATCCAATAAATTTTTCTGTTTTACCGTTACAGTTACAAGCTTAATAAAACAAATTATAACTTCACATAAAAAATGCATATAAATTATATATTATTATTTAAATAAAATATAATTTTTAAGTCAAATTAATTTTTTCCCAATTATATATATATTTGTTACCTTAAATTTTTAATTATTATATTGCGCTACCTGAAATTATAAGTGTAATATAAAGAAATTGTTCATAGATATTTTGATAGATACTATATTGTTCTAAAAATGTAAAAAAATAGAATAAACATTAATAAAATTCGATTGAAGAATACAAATTTTTGTCCTAATTGAGGTCCCTTTAGTAAAGTAGTTTCCTATTTTATCATCAATATTTCATATTGAATTTTACACAATTAAAAAAAAAAAAAAACATAAAATTTATACAATAAGAAATTACTGTTTACAAACTAATATGTGCACTTCATAAACTTTTAATAATTATTAGTTTTATAAGTAATTGAATTTACATTTGCAATTAAATATTGTTGGTTTTTAAAGATATTGTTGATTATATTTTCAAATTGACTAGAAACAACTATAGTATTACATTCAATATTATTATTATTATTGTTATATAGTTATTATTGTCACCATATAAATAAATTTAATTAACCATATTTATAACGAATTATTGGCATAATTTCCCATTTTAAATAGTTCATTTATATCATTAACTCTGTAATTGAATAAGTTTCGATCGTGGTAATGGACATGTATGATAAATATTGCATTGTAAGCATAATTTAAAAAGCAATCTGTATCCTCCGTAACTATAATATATAATTCGAAGGACAATTTATAACAATAACTTGCACTCGTATGTATTTAGCAACTTTTAGTTCAGATTTTTAATCTATTTTATATAAATTCAATAACAGAACAACCGATGTTTTCATTTTTTTATGTGCTATACTGCTTAATAAAATTGGCTACAATTTATCAAAAATCTTCTTACTCACACTGTCAATATTTATGATGCACGATCGTGTTTCCACATCTCTGGAACTTTTCGTATCATTATTGTTTGACAAAAGTTTTAAGTTAAATTATTTATTTTTTGTTTTGCGATACCAATATTATTAAATGTACGAGGCATTTATGTCGACTCTCGAATGGAATGGGATAAACAAATTTTTTGAATTTAATTTGATTATAAAACTGGGGAGACATCAATACAGATGGTAAAGACTCTTTTTTTTTTCTAGTCTTAGTTTTATTTTTAACAAAAGTGAAATATCAGTACAAATACATTCAATTGATATTCTCAAATATATATATATAAGAAGGAATAAGTGTCAATTACTTTCTACAAAAGCTTAATAAATATTAAATAAATATACATAAATTGAATAATAATATTTAAAATGAAATTTGTAAAATGATTAAATACAACTTAAATACTTAAATTTAATTTAAGTTAATCAAATTATATTTGAAAATAACTGTACTCATAGTATCTCATATCTTATAAAAATATACGACTTGTATTATTCTACTTCAATGTAACGGCATTTCTTGATCTTAATTTATAGTAATTTTGTTTACATCCAACACTTTTCATAATAATGTTTTTATAAGTGATAGTTGAAAAGATACGAATAATTTTATAATTAGAAATTAGAGCTCTATAAATTATAATATTAAATCAGCTTTAATAATTTATGTGAAATGTTAGCAATATGTTTGATAATATCATAAACATTTTTGTAAATTATATTAAATGTAAAATAAATTATGTAAAATACTCTTTTATTATTAATTACGGAATCTTCCTTTTCTACTGAAAATATTTCTTCGAATATAAAAGCCATACACTTTTTCTGTATTTAAACTTTGCGTATACGAGTAAAAAATATTTCAATAATATAATTACGTTGTGACATTTACTAAAGAGCAGGTAAATTATTGAAAATATTGGCCTCTCTTTATTTCAAAGGAATAGCATAAAAACCAAATTTTCTGACAGCATCATAATACTCTAATTACGATGTGCGAACAAACATTCATTGACATTTATCGATACCATTCTCGTAAAATCCTTGCTAAATTCTCTTTAACCGAATGTCTGCAATAATTAATAGCTTACAATCATTGCACATCGAAGCTCCATCTTTATCTCCTCAATTCTCGCGGCTTTTCGTCTTACTGTTTTGTAAATGATTGTTATCGCGCGCTATAATCTCCGTAGCTAGAGAAGCGAGGAGTGGACAAACTTAAAATTTATGGTATCCCAACGAAAAGTTAGGGAGACTGAAACAAAAAGATTTCAACGGATAGCACCTGAAGTACAGACCTGTTTTCGCATCAAAAATCTCATAAAGATGTAGATGTAGGTTTACATAAGGAAGACATCCTCTTCCGCGCACGCATGCACTCTCTCCGCTTCTTATTCACTTTAAAAATAGAGAGAGAGAGAGAGAGGCGTCTTCGTATTTATGCATCTCTTAAATGGAATTAAGCAGATAGTAAAGAGTGCTACTATTCCTTGCTGACGGATCTCTGTAATTTGAATCTGTGTAATTCAGGTTTGCGCATTTGTAGTTAAAACTTATTAAACGCCAACTGCCGAGAATCCGTAAATTCCCATCTCATTCGCACTTATTGCGGCCATTATATGAATTACAATTAATAACGAAGACATTTCATGAATATTAATCATATCGCAACATTCGTAATACGCATTGGCTGTAACAAGGTGGATCACACACTTTTATAACGTTCATTACCACTCGAGGAAAGAAGATCTATTTATCAAGATTTTTTACATAATCTACCAACGACGAAAATACAATATTTCCAACTGTATTTCCACTGTAATATAATTATATAATAATATAATGTAAATTGCACGTATGTAGTACGCGAAAAGCACAAACGTCTTGAATATTATAATTTAAAGTTATGTAGGACGAAACAAAGATTATACAAACTACCAAGAAATTACGAAATATTTCATTGTCAATACTATTAAAAGAAAAAAAAGAAGAAAAAAATTCTTTCTTATTTATTTCCCCGAATTTGATTAATCACGGTACAATTAATGGAAGTAAATAATACACTTTGATTGTATTTCCATGAAACACGTAGCTCCAATAAATTCAAAGCTGAGATCTTGAAGCTCCACGATAAAGAATATCGGTACTCTAAACTCACGCCCCAATTTACAAATTTGTGTAAAACATCAGGATGACTTGCAAACGGCAGAGCTTCATGCCTGAAAAGCACCATGAGCATTGGAATAAAAAAATTGCTGCAAGAGTACTGTCACAAATGACTTTTCGCAGCGGCGCGCAGTAGAGCACACAAGCTTTTTGAATTCGTGAGAAGGTGCACACGTACTCTCTCGCTGAATTTTAATATCGAAATTAATTAAAGAGGAGAGAGAGAGAGAGAGGAAGATGGGTGGCGGATACTGCTTCCCTCTCTCTCTCTCTCTCTCTCTCTCTATACCCACCTTCCCCCCACCTCCCCGCCTTCTCCGCCACAGCCCCGCCGCCGCCCCGCCAACCGTCCCAGCCCTCTCCTATCATTTTATTTGCTTGTAATTACAGAATGGAAGTACTTAGCATTTCCGAGGCGAACGATACATATCTCTTGTTTGGTCTCAGTCCCGTTCCGAGTCGCGAACCTTTGCCGCGCCGTCACGATCGCGCACCATGCAAACCTCATACACCGAGGCGTCTTTTTATTTACTCCTTTCTGAACCCCCCCCAACCCTCTTCCACCGTATTCTCTTGGCTTTTTTTTTCAGCTTGGTGTGATTTTTATCAGTTGAGCGTACAGCAGAAGTCTATAGAAATCCAGGGAAACTGTATTGATTTGGTATTGAGAGTGCAAAGACGAGCCTGACCAAGTAAAATCCTGCCAATTGCTTAATTTACCGTGTCATAGGGCTTTGTAAATTTATCTCCGATGATTAATTATTTAGAAAGATGGTTGGAATTGACATTTTTCTCCCGCTTACGAAACTCTAGCTCGCACATTCTGAATAATGGCAACTGTCGTTAAGGACTCCAAGTGAAATAACAAATATTCTTAGATCCAATAAACATTTATCGAACTTAATTATTTAAGCATTAAAGATTTAGATCTTATCTCTGTTTATTACACATAATAATATAGCGCAAGGTTCACATTAATTAAAATGAAATGCAATTAAAAATAATTGAAAATACTACCTAAAATGTTAAGTTAATGTTTATTAAGTTTATTCTATTGCTATATGCGCATTTTATTTTATATTTCATTTAACTTTATAAGAGAGAGAGAGAGAGAGAGTTGTGTAACAATACTTTTATATTTGCACAACAGATTTTTATTGCGATTTTTTGTTTGTGCATAGAAAAGAATTCCATTTATTACTCCAATAATTTTGCTTTAAAAATCGACGATATCAATTTTAAAATTAATATACTCTGAAATTTATTTCTATAAATTTCTCTCTCTCTCTCTCTCTCTCTCTCTCTGTCTCTCTCTCTCTCTGTCTCTCTCTCTCTCTCTCTCTCTCAAATGAAACTAATAATTCCATAGATTATTGTTCAATTTATTTTTCATTGTTATTGCTTTGCAAAATGTATTAAAAAGGTTTAAAAAAAAAAATGAATGTAGTAGAACAATGTTCAGCAATCCAATTTGTATTTAAAATATAAAATATTTTTAATAAAATTATTATTTATTTTTCATTTTTCAGGATAGGAGTTATTCAAAATCTTTGAAAATATATAAAATTTCAACTAATTAAAAACATTTACAAACTATATTGTGCACTTTATATACAATTTGTGTGTTCTTTTAAATCAAGAAAATTTATCATTAATATCAATCTATTTCAAGTGAATGGTAAAATAGTCAAGAATGGACATTACTTATAAATTTTACCTTACAATATCCAAATAAATCGATATATATTATCGAAATTTAATAAAGTAGCCGACATTTCTAACCCAATGAATATTATAAAATATAATTAAATATATATAGAAAATTATTTAAACTTATGAAAAATTATATAATTTACGATCTCTGCATTTAAACGTTTATTGAATTGAAAATTATTTAAATTTACAGTTTCGCACATTCGAAATGCATTTTTATTAAAAAAAAAAAAAAATAAAAAATAGTGATAACATGCACAATTAATCAATTATAGAGTGATGGCATCTTCCTCTTTTTTACACTTAGTCGTACAATTTTCTTTAAATAAATATACTTTAGCAATTGTTGGAGAATAGCGATAGAAAGATCGAGGTTGCGTGTGAAATCCAAAAGCGTAATTTTAATATTTCATAAAATGTACATCACCTAATTACTATTCATATGTATTTATTATCAATTCCTGTACAAACATAAGCTTGAGCCAACAGAAATATAATCTTTGGTACAATGTACATTTTAAAAAGGCGGAATAACGCAACTTTTACTTGTAGGTAATTAAATGAGGATATTATTGTAATATAAAGGACTCATACGACTCTTTATCAAGCTTATTTTATCTCTCACTGTAAGTGTTTCTCTCTGCTTTCGGCACATAAATCTCACATCGTTGACACAAATTTATTGTTTTTTTTTTCTTTATCTTTATCAGTAATCAATGCAAAGCTATTTAAATAAGAAATTAAAAACGAAATTAAACGAATTAAAATGTAAAAATATAAATTATTTGTTTTTATAATTAAAAAATGTAATCTTTCAAATTTCATTCTAAAATATGCATCCGCTTTATCTTCAATAAATTTTAAATTCAAATTCAAATAATTTATTATTCAATATAATGCAATTAGTTTTCATACTAAAGCATATACATATACATATATACATATATACGTATATACGTATATATGGAATTAAGGAAATGAAACTAGACTGTTAAAGATATAAAGTCAAAAGATTTTCAATATTTCTCATATATTCCATGGATGCTTCCATAGATAACATGTAATGTCATTGCATAATTTATGTAACACTAGAACTACAATTGAAAAATAATTTCAATAATTTTGCATTCTGTATAAATTGATTAGATACCGAAATACAAATAAAAACAACCACAAAAACAAAAGCAACGCGCTTAATTTCTCATACTATTATCAATGTTGGGCATAAAAAACTTAATTCTTACATAGAAATTGCCAGTAGTTGCCAATAATATTGAAGATCTTATGAATAATGTTGAAAAGCTGTTTGCATATAAGCTTAAATGTACGAATAAACAAAACAGTAATGCACATTCGAGTCATTTAACGGATAATTATAAATGTGTTTATCGCTTTTTATAAATACTTAAGTTCACAAAGACTTACCCTTGTAATACATTATGCAATTCACGTGAATATTGCATTTAATTTTACTGTTAAAAATTCAATAAAATACCGCGTTCGTGCAATTCTTCTTTACTTTAAACGTTGAAGCGATTTTACCATTATTATATATTATATTTAAAAAGTTACAATTTTTTTTCTTTTTTATTTTTGCAATAAAATATATATTAACTGTAATTCCCCATTTTATAACAATTTATTATCAAATCCAATTGCCGTTACTCCTACCGAGTCTAAGTTATAACCTAAAGTTCAAGAATTTTTTCTTATCTATTCTTCAAACGACCAACTTGTGCAAAATTTATTGAAAATAAAGAATAAGATGAGCCAGTAAATTGAGCAGGTGAAACGAGGTGAGAGGCGTGGCGCCAGATGCCAACCTCATAGGCACGCGAGTTGCATTCGGATCCAAATATCCGATTACAATCTCTGATTACTTGCGCTGTACACGACAATCGCAGATTCAAACGAATTCACGTACGCGCACGCGCACGCGCGCGGCCCACTCACACGCGCGCACGCGTGGTCGCAAAATGCAAATATATATATATATAGAGTGTTTCGATGCCGACAATTGCTCATTAATTCATTATTAATTATAATACGTAATGTATAATATATAATTCCATCGTTACAACTCAACGAACACGTCTTAGAAACATATTTGTTCACTCTCTTTCTCGCTATTTCTGCCTTTCATTTTCAAGTATTTTACAATTTTTTCAATAATTTTCAAATGCCAAACCCTAAACGAAGGATTAATGTATATGAGAAAATAATTCACTATCATTGTACAGATACGTACATAGTCATTAGTAATCATTTGATGAAATATTAAAATATGAAATAAATATATATTATAATTCAATCTACATTTTATATGCAAAAAACCATACTGTAAAATTTTAAAATTACATTGAATCAGATTTTTAAACATTTTATTATAAATATTAGAATAATATTTGGAACGAGTTTTATTTAAAAAGTTAGCGAAGCTAACGTGGTATGAAACAGTAAATTAATAAATTTCAATGAAATTTGCGACTTTTGAAAAAGTATATAAATTATTAAATTGCAAGTAGTTTATGCTACATAGAGAGAGAAAAAATGACGACTGTGGTTGACAATTTAATAATTCAACAGAAAGCAATAATTTGCCATCTAAGATCCTATTCTTTAAAATGCTCTATAAAAGTATGTATATCACCCGTGTATGTCCATAAATATTTTTAAAATCACTGCACAGTTTGAAAATGCAATGCCATTATTGATCTCAGTCCCTCTCCACTTGAGAAATTCAAGCCTCAAATTGCCATAATTGCTTTATTAAAGTGTGAGAGTTTCATTTACAATTAAGCATGAAATAAAAATTTATCCCAAGACAAATGGAGCAAGAAGCTTCGCTACAAAAATACATTATAATAATTATACACGTGCATCGGAGAATAAGGCCAAAGATTGAAAAAATGACGCTAACAACTGAGCTGCCGAGGGAAGAGATTCGAGAAAAAAAAAAAAAAATAAAATATCACGAAAGATCTAGATAAAGAGGAAGAAATAAAGTACAGATTCAGGGAAAAACTGGCAGATCCGTAACCACTACCAACAAATCACTAACCGTGCACAGCAGTCATTGCATGTGCACGCGAACCGCGCGAACAATTTGCGGTTCCCGCACGGATTCACGGAAAGCGCACAGGAGGTTCCCTGCACTCATTAGCGCCGTCACGTTGGCTGCCATTAGACTTTTTGGTGACACGAAGGCAGCATCGACGCTATCATCCGACATTGACGCTCACCAACCATTACCCTCGCATTTTTTTCTTATCAACCTCCCGGCTAATAAAACGGAAATGTGGAAGATGGGAGGAGATGAGGTTTTAGACGCGTTTGCTATTTTTTCGTGGGAAATTTATTATTTAATCAATTAGGCGGCACTGCCATTTCTCATATCTATATATCTGTATATGATTTTTCTATCTGTATATGGCGATGTGGGAGAAGAGCAGAGAATTTTTGTGGCTTTAGAGAATTATAAGTTGTAGCAATGCAAATGTAAATGGCGAAAGAAAAATTAATTGATTAAATCCATTATCGTTTTCATATTTATCATTATTTAATAACGACTGGCTAAATACTCATATGACATTTTTATGCGGTAAAATTAAAAACACTGTCGATTGTGTTCCATTCTAAAATTTCGGAGAAAATCAACATTCGCTTATTAATAAGCAAACTTGTTGTTAGCCGATACTTGGTCATTAGAATTCAGTGTCAGAGATCGAAATTCAGCCTGTAGTGGAAGAATTTAATCGTACTGTTATCATTGATAAGACAATTTGCTCAAAACTTACTGAAAATAATTCAGTTAAATGCAAACAATAAACGAAGACTATATGTTGATATTGATATTTTTCTGAACGAAGATAATTCGAATTCATGATCAAATGAGACACGAAGTATAATTTATTGTAGTGACTCGATAAAACTGAAAACCAAATTACGAAATATCATTATTTTCAAATAATAAATAATAATTGTCAATTTGCGTTGAAATTTTTACATCACGAGGACGGAGGCTTCGCTAAAGATTACACAGGAGTCTTGCATCACGAAATGTCCAATCGATCATTTAATCGCTCACGAAACTCGTAAGATCAATTTTTGAAAGGACTAGAAAATGCATAAATTGCATGCTATTGAATTCGGTAAACAAATTTTATTTCATAGAGCAGCACTATTGACTCTGTCATAGAAAATCCAAAAATGTATAAACTCAATTCTGAAAATGACTGTAATAGTATAATAATTCGTGAAAATTATTACTATTATAAATATGTCGGATTCATATTGCGTTGAAAAATTCGGATTCAGATATGTAAAGTTACGGCCCCAATTTACAAGTAATTAAATGTAATGCTGTAATTGAATATGAGGACGTTTAAAATTTTAATCATTAAATACTTTTAATCACAATTGATATGATTACATATAACCAAGTAATCTATTAAAGTCATATACATTATAATCATAATATTTGTGATATAAACTTTGAACTTAGAATTCAGTAATTGTATATATTACTTGAAAATTTGAAGCTGCTCGAATTAAGTAATTTTTATTAATAAATTTCATACAATAATAGGTGAAATTATATTCATTGCTTAGAGTAATTTTTTATTCCTTTATTTGCTAGTCAACATTATTTTATTATCGTATAGATATGAAAAGATATTTATCCAACGTAAGCATCTTTGTGTGGCTGCAGACAATGCAGTTTTTCTCAAATCTCTTAAAATAATAATCTTGATTGATGAGATTGAATCTTGAACTTATATATAATGAACCAGTGATTGATGAAATTATAATCAAATATTCATTTACTTGGTAAAGTAATAAAGTATTTATCAGTTTAGTAATATAAATAGATTAAATTCAAAATAAATGAAATCGTTCAAGAAATTACAAAAAGGTAAATACGATGTAATTATATTGCAACAATTACCGTGATATCATTGTAATGTACATCAAATTTTTAACTACGTAAAATACAATTAAAATATAAATGTATATTATAGTGAGTAGAGAAAATATAATATTAATT
Organism: Ceratosolen corneri; assembly: GCA_030522565.1. Taxonomy (NCBI): domain Eukaryota; kingdom Metazoa; phylum Arthropoda; class Insecta; order Hymenoptera; family Agaonidae; genus Ceratosolen; species Ceratosolen corneri. The sequence continues at coordinate 56,860 of JAPYYT010000130.1, read as the reverse complement.
CTTTGAGTAATTCTTTTATGCTAATATTCATTTGGATTTTCTCTTTCAAACAGTTTTAACGTAAAATTGAAAGAGAGAAACCAATAATATCTGTAATGTAATATACATAGCTATTAATTTAATATATCCTATTGCGTCGCAAATAAATGAAATTAATTTAAGCACATTAAATGCTAAAAAGTTAAACAAAAAATGTTTAATCTGATTCGCCAGATTAGACTGACATAGATTATATAATCAACAATCATCTTCTTACATTTCAAGGATAAAACAAATCGCTTCAAAGGAAATTGTCGTTAATGTAATTTTTTTTATAGCGAATAATGCTAAATCCTCGTGAGTTTTTCTCATATAGATTACTAATACCACATTTTAAACGCAAATAGCTTGTGATAATTGTATAATTGCACGTGACGTGTACACAATGCGCGCGAAATTTGGCAAATTCCTATCGGTCAATTTAAATAGAATAGACATTTGCTTGGTGACTTTGGTGTCTCGAGGCGGTCAAAAACGCCAGTCAAAGCAATTGGGAAAATTTCAAATCGCGACATGCACTCCCACCGCAATCACTGATTATTAATAATCAGCTCTATAAAAAGCAGAGTTGCCACATTAGAGAAACAATTGAGGGAATAAGGGCGAGCGGAGCAATGTTTATCGTCGCGATAGTACACTAATGAAAGCTAGCCCCATATATAATACAAAATGACGCAGGGTAGGCGAGGTGGTGGGGGGTGGAATGGCAAGAAAAAATAGGCGCAAGACGAAAGAAAGAAGGGAATACGCGAGAAGAAAAAAAGAGACGGAGATGAATAAAGATAGAGAAAGTCTATGCGAGAGTAGCCAAGTCCTCATTAGCGCATTCCGGTGCGACGCCCGCGACCAAAGTGTCGTTCGTCGTAAAACCTACCGAGATGTGCCACTACCGTCAAGAGACTGTTTCAACGCTCCTCTGAGTTGCGAGGGTGCGCAGTCGCTGAACTCTAAAACTAAGAGTTAGTGTTTGAAAAAGGAGGATTCGGCCGCACAGAGAAAATGGAGGGAAAAAAAATGTCCAAGTGAGGGAGCGAGCGAGAGAGAGAGAGAGAGAGAGAGAGATAATAAGAGTACGCGCGGTTTGGGAAAGCCCATTAAAGTGCAAAAAATGAAGTTATTAAGTAATTTTATAGATATATATATATGGCTTATGGTTTGGAGGTGCTTGATGGTTTGTACATTACTTTCACGAAAATACTCTCGAGATTATCCATCATGGCTAATTCAATTGATTTTCAGCTTCGGATTTGGAATAATAAGTTTTGCTCGATTATTACTCTGCGTCAATGCAATAATTTCAATGGATTTATCAAATTTCATCGGTTCGATTATCTCTTTCAATATTGATCGTCTCGCTTTATCGTATAATTATGTTGGTTTATAACTCATTATGTGCTTTAATTTTAATCTCCTTTTCTAAATTTCTCTTCTACATGATTTTTCGTTTTTTATTCCTTTCTACAAACTATTCATTGAATAATGAGAATTCGTATTCCGCGCAAGGATTTTCTACAACTGATTTCCAACTTAAAAATGATATTTTATTATATTTCATGTATTATATTTTATTGCTAAATTATAATATGCACAATTAATATATGGCATCAAGTGAAGATTAAAAATAACTTGTAGAATACCGTGAAGTTGATTGAGAAAAAGAAATATGTATTGGTAATTTATTTACCTTTTTTTTCTCTTTTTTTTTAAATGTATAATATAGAAATTTTAATGCACGTAAAATTTATTGCCAATGATTATATTTACGGAATTGAAGGGACATTTTTAGAGAGAGGTTTGTTCAATTTGTGCACCAAGCAAATATAATCGTAATACATAAATTTGTAAAAATGCTAAGAATATAAATTTTAAAAAGTCAGATTTCAAAAACATGTATATAGAATTAATAGAATAGTAGGTCGTTAAATGTAATGTCCTAAGAGATAATATTAATGAAAAAAAAGAAAAAAAAAAAATTCTCCATTATTAATGCAAGATATTTTAAAAGTTGCTTACAGCTAATGATGATTTTTTGCAAATATAAGAACAGTACTAATCGTTTTTTCTACGAAGCAATTTCATTCTCCCGGAGATTTCGGATAACAAATTGTAAATGTATTTATAGAAACGATTTAGTGTAAAACTTTTCCAACTATAATCTTTTTTTCTTACTTCTCTCATCTATATTTTTCGTTGACATTTAATAGCATAGTAGGATCAAGATAAAGAAAGCATGGAAACATTTTTTTTTCTCTCTCTTGATTCCGAGATATACATTCCCACAAAGAGATGGACGAATATATACTCATAAGCTGCGTTTCTCTTTCTCTCTCTCTCTCTTTCTCTCTTCAATTCCATCCCCAACTTTCAGCTTTATCATTCGCTAACTGCTTATTCATCTCTCCATTTCTCGCTCCTCCACCAACTATTTTGCTATTTTATTTCTATATACACTCGCCATTGTATCTATGCTAATAACAAAATTATATCCGCAAAGCAAAGAGATGGACCGAATTTATAATGATATGTAGCGTGACACAAGTAAAAATGATTTTCGAGATTATAGTCGGTAACATTTCAATGCCTTACAACTGATGGTAAATTTATTCTATATTCAAGTATGCACATTCTGTATGTGTGTGTGTGTAGGTGCAATTTTAAATAAACTATTTTACTAATAATTCGACGTGAATAAATTTTACTTTTTCATTACAAATATAAATGAATTGCGATGTCTTTGTTGAACAAGTGAAGTAATAGATTAGGAAATATTTACCTTAATATTATCCTATTTATCCTATATATTCATTGGTAATAAAAAAATTTGCAAACAACTTTCGATTTTTCATACACTTAGCTCACTTTTTTTTTTATTTTTCATCTTAATTTACGCATAACTATGTTCTACAACTACAAAATGTGCTTTCGTACATTCTAACTTTTCATTTGGCTATTACACAGTTTCACCTTTTCTATTTAACTATTATCCTGAATTTCGGTCCTGTAACTTTTTTCTCTTTAAATCCGTCTGCTATTTAGCCTTCAAAGCCTTGGCTTCACGATGAAACAGCAGAATAGTAAAATTATTTGTGGTAGACAAATCTAATATATCCTATTTAACCGCAATTTGTAAAAAATACTTTACTTATATCAATAGAATTACTGGCTTTCAATTTTAATGGGAACCCGGTCGTATAATAGATAGATATAATAATTATACACTCAAAGTGTAGACAATTTATAATATGTAAACGTGGAAAGAAACTCAATCTTATTTACTATATGAACTGTGAATGTTTAAAAAGAATATATTTAATTTAAAAGGAACGAGAAATTGTCAATCTATATTTCTAAAATCTAATTAATTTCGTATAAAAGCAATGCTTAAAAAATATGTTTATCGTCCATTGACGGGAATTTATAAATTTTTATATTTTCAAAACGTCCACAGGCTAATAATATATGTTCTGCCGATTTCTAAATATCATTCGAGCAATCGGAATTATTTAAAGACCTTTATCAAAGACTCGAGTATCAAAATTCTCGTTCAATAAATCAGAGATATTTCTTGAAACAAGTAAATCATTGCGTATGTAGTATTAAGTATCAATTGTCGGCGAAATTGACAGTCAATTGAAAAATGCTCTCAGTGGACAATTGTTGCCAATAGCATGAACCACACTCTCCCAAAGCTTTCCCAAAGCTTTCCCAAAGCTTTCCCAATCAATTTATTGCAAAAATGTGTAATTCATTGTGCCAAATGGAACGCCGAGGCCGAGATCCGCCGAGAAAAAGTAAAGCACAAAAGAGTACGCCGGCGAGCAAAAAAGCGTACAAGCGGAACATGAAAAACGAGACGGCGCGTGAAAGCAGATCGTCGAGGCAGAATCTTTGGTAGATTTAGATTCATGTAGCGTTAGAGTGTTTATAAATACGGGGAGCCGAGAGATTTGTCATGCCGGCGCTGCTTCCACTGACACGAGGACAAACGGCGCCGCCGACGCAGCCGTATATACTTCTACTGAGTAGAGAGAGAGAGAGAGAGAGAGAGAGAGACGGCGAAGGCAACGGAAGATCAACGCTGATTGAGTGTACGTGACGCGCGCCCTAAAAAATCATGTCTTTATTTATTGCGATAATTAAAGGCAATAAAGGCATCCGCCTTTCTTTTAATCCCCATAAATGCGAGCATTCATTACCTTACGATACAAGTCCGAAATTCATTTTGTTGGCAATTGTCTCTTCAAGCTCTTGATACCTTTTCCATCGTTTATTACAACCCCACTCATTATATACTCGTACACAATATATATACTAATACATATATATACTAATATATATACCATAAAAACGTGTATACTCAGATATAGAGTATTAATATTACGAATACTATGACTGACGTTTAATAACAAATATGAATCTTTTAATGTGCCGGAAAACTTCAATAATAAATTAATTTTACTAAATACTTCGACCTCTGTCCATTTTCTGCTCGATATTTAAATTTACACTGCTGACAAACTTTATTAATGTTGATTCATAAAAGTGCAACGGCCATATTATTTGTATTAAATTTGATTCCTAATAGTCTGGATAGTAAAAACATTACTGAATTCAGTAAATTAGAGTACGCGATTATAAATTTTCTAATCTAATCATTTCGTTTATTGCACGTAAGTATTGAATACCAATTTTGTTTATTTTAACTTTAAGGTAATTTTGAAATTGTTAAATCTGATGTTGCAAATACATTTTTTAACATTTATCTGGTCCAATCAAATAGCTAAATTATACAAAATCCTGTCATTCCACGTATTATTAGCAATAATTTCTCTATTTAAAACCACTAATTACCAATAATTAAACCATATACACAGTTTATAAATACAAAAAATCTTCATATTTTAAAGAGAATTCATCATTTTATCGTAAATGAGATTAATTTGAAAGAGTTTCCTATGTTGGAATACTATCTTTAGAGAAATAAACATAGAGAAAAATATATAAACTTTTCGTATAAGAAGAATGCGATGGCGCTCATGAATTATTGGCTCGAATGTAGTAAACAACTGAAAATACAATAATAAAAGATAATGGAGGCGCAGGTACAAATGGACAAATGAAAGAATACATTGTAAGAGAAGATTTGATGCCAACGTATTTTGAAAGAGAAGAGGAGAAAGAAACAGAGTCAGTTAAAATTAAATATGTCAACTTCCAGCGACTAATTAGGTACGAACTCTTGAATACTGCAATTGCTTGCAAAACTTCCTATTGGCTATTTTATCAAATTATACGCTACTTATTACATCTACGCTACTTATTACATCATACTACAATTGAGCCACACTTTTCTCATAGTAATGTTAAATAAAAAAATTAATCTCTACAAAGCCTGGATGAATCATTTGATTATCCAAGTATCTTAAATCTTTGGGAGAAAAAAAAAGTTATTTATTCTACCGTTTCATTTAATAATGAATTTATTGGAAAGTATTGTGTATTTTTATATGAAAATTGAATGTAATTACATGTATAGTAAATTGTATGCAATAAATGTAATTGGAGTTTATGTAAGAATGAAATCTTAATAAATTATTGAAATAATTTTCAGTGTTGAGAATGATTTGAAAAATCAGTATAATAATTAAGCTTTTATAAAAAATGTTTAAATACAAAATAGAAAAACATAAAGACTAATTAGATTTAAATAATATTTTAATATCTGTATTTTCACAAATTATTATCATATTTTCATTTAAATTACATTTAAATTCACTTAATTTAGGTTTAAACATTAACTTATTATTATTAATATTAAATAACGAGAGAGAGAGAGAGAAATTGAATAAAACGGAACTGGATAAAAATACTTTTATTGGATGTATTATTTTTAATAAAAATTTCCATCAATGATAAAGCTCTAATTTTATAGAATATTTAATTTGAAATAATGATTAAAGTTAGTAAATGAATAATAATAGTGATTATAAGCTTCATTTTATTATTATTATCAAATTCTTGTGAATGTAAAGATATTCTTTTACTATGCTGTCAATGTACATTAATTTTGTGAATGTGTACCTACCTCATTAATTTTCATACAATATTAATGTAAGAAGACGACAAATAACTTATCATTCAGTAATTTAATTCTTTTTATTTATAAAAAACACAAGCTTTATTTATTACTTTGATTATTATTATTATTATTGCATGTTACGCGGCTGATCGTGTAACAATTTAATTATGTAATAAGCGCGAAACAACAATAATCATCTCTAGTATTTAGATTCCATTAACCTGACAGCATATTTCGATATACCAATAAATGATAAAGGAAGAAATTAATAGGTACTTGCTTTTTTAATTAAGTACACAATACGACTTATTAGTGTATAACGACATAGAATTATCCGAAGTTACGTAAATATAACACGACAATCAGAACCACAAACACCACTACTCGACCAACTAAGCTCTCTCTCAACATTTCAATAAATAGTAAAGAAAGATTACTCCCATACCCGGGGGGGTAAGCATCAATGCTCAACCCATACCAACGCACAATAAAGCCTATCCCTATAATAGAATCACGAAAATCAAACATCAATACAACAAACAACGAGTTTGTATGCGCATGCGGACGTCCGTATTTATAGCTTTTAGTTTAAGGCTACTCTCGCTACTCGAACAACCTAAACCAATTTGACGCATCGCTGACTCAGTATTCGCCGTGTTGGCCTCACCCCCCTCCCCACCCCTGTACCGCACGAGTGTACCCGCAGTACTGCCGCGTAACCCCTTTACGCAACTGATTTTTCACGTGATTCTGGCGAGATCGCACGTGTCGCGCAGCCCACCCTATTTCTGGTTGGTTAGTGTGCACGCATTTGATTACACTCTTTAGCCCTCGTGAAAATAATAATAGTGCGGTTTCTTGCTTGAGGGTGGGTTGCATAATATCCGATATCGTGGAGCGATGAGATTTATTTTACGCGCGTATTCGCATAATAGAGAAATTCATTGGTAGCGAAGTAAGTTTATTGTCTCGATTGAGTGTCGATCGAAAGATGTTGTGGCATGTTTGGACGCTCTCGTGATTTAAAAATTTTGCAAGTATTCTCAGCTGAGTTGTTTAGCTTGTTGGGGTTTAGCTGCTACAACCACTTTTAGAGCAATTCTTTTGGGTTGAAATTTACACTTTGCACTTTGCATAAATAAGACGCAAGATTTTGTAAATGAACAATTGGCCAAGTTTCTTTTTTACCTCAACTCGAGCAATACAAGCCAGTTAATTGGAAATGTCATAAGTGATAGAATTTTCATGTGGGTTCAGAAACAAAATTTGTAACAACGACATTCGGGAAATTTCGCCTCAGCCCCGTCTCAATTTCATGCCAATGTTACTTGAACTTTCTACTTTGTTCGTCTAGATGTTCTTAGCCTCATCTACACATAGCCATACCTGTTAAAAGGAGTGGACGCACATTAGTTCCAGTGATTTAATGTTTCATGTTCCCGATAAGAATCGCATACTCGCTTTTATTGGATAAAAAGCCCCAAGTATTTAACTGGCGTACAATAAAAGGCGAATATATGTATATATATAAAGAGTTGGCGGAGAGAGGCAGAACGATATAAGCAAGGCTAATTTGACTGGGATTAAACAGAAAAGTAGCCATTTCTTAGTTAGAGACGAAAGTACAAAATAGGTTTTATCTCTTTATTCGTTTATGGTTCAAGAGGCTTCTTCGGCACATCTCGTATGTGCTATGCCATTTATTCGAAAAAGTTCAGACTCGGCCTTCAAGACATATTATTCCCTCACTTGTTCCGTCTGCACGGCGCATGATGTCATATACGACGACGACGACGACGATACCTCGTAAATATCGTCTGCTTCATATCTGCTTCTTTTCATTTATCGCTCCGCTCCGAGCATCCAACTATTCTTCAGCTTTATGGCATCTCACGTTCTCTTTCCCCTTTTTACCCACGCGAGACAACAAAAATGTGATTATATCTGCTTGCAAGCTCATTACTCCTTTCTTTTCTTTTGCTGTTGTTGCTGTTGTTGCTGTTGTTGCTATTGTTGCTGTTGTTGTTGTTGCTGTTGTTGCTGTTGCTGTTGCTGTTGCTGTTGTTGCTGTTGCTGTTGTTGCTGCTGTTGCTGTTGCTGCTGTTGCTGTTGTTGCTGTTGTTCCTGTTGCTGTAGCTGTTGTTGCTATTGCTGTTGCTGTTGTTGCTGTAGCTTTGAACAAAAGTGGCAGGGACATTGTAAGGGATGTGCCAATAAAAGGCGCTTCTTAATCGGAATATCGATTAAATGCTAAAAGCGCATTGTCGTGAAAGGTTAAATAATGAATTGCCATGCTCGTTGCCATTTTTCACAACGAACGAATGAAGTGGTCGTTGAAAGTTGCATGACCAAAGACTATAGAGCAAGACCATCGGCCATAAATGCTCGCTCTGATATATATACGAGATATTAAATATTATTTAGCTCTTAGATATTCATTTGAGGGCAGGTGAAAAGGAAATTTGAAATATATATTCACTTACGGGAGCTAATTTACCAACACACTTCTCCGCGCAATCATTATTGCACTCAATTAAAAAAGAAGCGTGCCCTCGCCTATAAAATATTAAAAATACAACTAATAAAAGCCCTTTTTAACAGGTAACGCGGCATATTTAAGAGGCCTATGCTCTTTTCAACGAAATCCATATTCCGTTCGGTGTGTGGAGGACGGATGGGGCTTTGGTGGTTGGTAGCTTGCACTTTCGCGTGAAAGCACTTAAAGTGAGTGCTCTATGTGTACCTCAATACACGCAATTACGCGTAAAACTGATAACATCGGCCTTTCTTCCCTTTCGGATATCTTCTCAATCACCCTTTTCTGAGTGTGCCGTATCAACTAATCGCTTTGGGAAAAAAAAAATTGCCTCAAAGATCAAGTAATTTCTTGCCTTATTCAGTCGCTACTGGAGATTTGATTTACTTAAAATTTTTTCACATTCAATTTATTACAATATTAATGTATTTAATGAATGCCTAATTTTATTCCATTGTAATCATGTCAAGTGAATTCACGCTAATTGAAACTCTACTAGTATTACATGACATATACGTCGGATAAATGGTGACTAAATTATCAAATCACTTACAAATGTTATTTCCTGAATTGTTGCTATTGAATTTAAATTATCCTTGTTGCTTTAAAGCTTTACGAAACATTCTTAACAATATCTGCTTATCTGATAAATAAGGTCGTTTAATTCATAATTCGTACTTTCAATCGCAGAGTCTTCAAATATTACATCCACACGAAACACACACAAGCACGCGAAAAGTCTTAAATACGTTCAATAAATGATTAGAATTCTTTGATTAAAAGTAAATTCATAATCTTACGTTAACTTTAGAAGAAAAACCTACAATACCTCTTTTACAATATTACATTATACATAGATTACTGCACAATAGAATGATTTTTACGGAATTTTTAATAAGATTTATATCTAACTCATGCACAGTTATTATAAATAAAGAAAGAAATTTATATAATGATTTTTTCAAAATAGTTGCAAATTAAATATTTGATACATTATTGTTCTAGCTACAATAATATATGATTTATGATAAGAGTTTGTCTATAGCATTATATATACAAAAACTCCATAAAATATCATTAAATAATAATTGCAAAAGCTATTTATTCCGATAATATTTAATAATTATTATTTTGTATCAGAATTATAAAATTTATAATGTAAAACTATTTTCAGCGTAGAGTTTTCAATACATATATACATATATGTATATGTATATGTATATGTATATATAAATTTTCTGCTCGTAGTAAGTATCTGAACTTTAATAAACAAAGTAAAAATAAGATTAAAAAAATTTTAAACGGCTTCGCATTTATTGGCTATATTCCAAAGTTATAACAGCTTTCATAGTTTCAACTTTCTCGCCTTCCCCGAAACAATCACCATACTCGTAGGTAATAACATCATCTTAGAAACTCTTTTACATCACCGCGATGGACCGCTACGACAATCTAATTATGCGCTTCCCTAAAAAAAAGTGTTAACCGGTAGAAATAATGTTGTCAACCAGGATCCGTACTTTTTAAAACTACATTTTACATACGAGAAACTAAATAGTTAAATGCTTACTCTTCGACGAAAGTTTTATTATATTATAAAATAGTTGTATACAAGTGCGCAATTGTATTAAAACTTAAACACGTATCATTAATAATAATAATAATAATAATGGCGACGATATATATATATATATATATGTTAATAAATTAGCCAAATTTAATTTACACGACTGCACAACGTTAATACGAACGTTAAGAGAAATATTTTTCAATCATCTTGTAAACTTGATCTGTGTATATACAATATTTATATCTAAAACTATCTCAATAATCAAAAGAAATATAAAGTTTAAGACTTTGAGAGTGCAATTTAAGAGTGCAGCATGCAAGAGAATACTTTTTCTCTTAAAGAATTATTTTACATTCTAGAAGCTTTGAGAAAATTGTTCATAAATTTTTGTGGGAAACGTAAAATATAGTAAAAATGAAACAAATAATAATTGCGTTAGGTTCGCGTTATTTATTGTTTATATAATTTATGCATAAGATAATATTCGTTTTTAAATTGTAATACATACGACGAAAAATTTTGTAAGATATCAAAATAGCTCAATAAATACATACAAATAAATTTAATTCACATTAATAATTGATTTTTTAAATTCAAGCTGAATTTTCTAAGATAAAATACAATGCAGAACTAATTGAATAATTCAAATATTACTGTTTAAGTAGTTTGAAATTTAATAAATTAATAATCTAAGTATATATATATATGTACATAGTTAATTGTATGGTGTTAAACATTTAAATTTATTATTATAATAGTACTATTTTTGCAAACAGATATTATTATAAGTTAGTACTGCACATAATTCATTAAAGAATATTATACATCAATATAATTAAGTGTTATCTATTTGAATGAAATTAGTCGTAAAAATTACGTGCGTGTGCGTGTGTGCATGTGTTCAAATTGTTATTTAACAAAACTTTTCAATAAAAATAAAAGTACAACGTAATAATAATAATGACGACGACGACGATGATGATAATAACGACAGCAACAACAACAACAACAACAACAATAACAATAACAATAATAGTAATAATAATAATAATAATAATCAGGAAATGGGAATGAAGGGAGGAGATATAATGTAAGAAAATGGCGCTAAGAAATCAGATTTAAATTTCATACGCGTGGGGATCATCAACATTCGTGGCTGTTGAGTGTTCGCGTGTGCTCTATGTTCCCACAGTTAATAAAGCTATTAACTTTATCTTTTCCTTTAGGCTCTCTTTGATCCCGATGAATATAATTCAACGTCGTCGCTGTTGCGGCTTATCGCCCGGACGGATCTGCGTTGTAAGCCGCAGCAGCAGCAGCAGCAGCAGCAGCAGCAGCACCACCAACATCACCTATACATGTGAGTGTGGGGACAGGTCCTTTCCATCTCTATTTCTCTACGCATCTCGTGTACTCAATCTCCATGTAACACTGAAAAACCGGCCATTCCGAATCGCGTTGGTTAATCTCGCTAGATGTTAAGTGTTTAGAATAAGAGGTTTCCACTCCGAAAGGAGGAAATATATGTGCCCCCGAGTGTGTTTATTAACAATTTCTTATGCGTGAAATTTTATTTTTTTTTCGCTGTCTCGTGCCGAATAATAATGCATCGGCCGAGGATTGGAGCATTTGCGAGGAATTCATTGATGGGCAGAGGTTGGGCTAATTGTGGGAAAGTGCGCTAAATATTTGTTACATTATAAAATCTCGTCAATTTTCGTCAACTTGGTATATTATTACTCCTCGCTCTCTTCTCATTTTGCATTTAATGCACTAAGGCCGATGCATTAAGTTTGTTTTATTTTTAGATACGTATTTTTTCACCCAAGTCGTAAACATTGTTGTTTATGTACTATAGCGTTAATGGGATCTAAAGTAAGTGCTCACCCGTACTGCGAATGTTGAGGGAGAGGGAGATAATCAAGTCGCAAATTAGTGCAATTCGAAAGAAAAATTGCGCTCTATATTAAACCCGAATTTTTACAATCGTTTCATTTACATTTCTTCATTGTTTCTTTTGTCTGCTTTTCCTCTATCTGGCCATCTTAATTCTTCGTGTTTTTTCATTATATATCTTTCCATCATTTTATTCGCTGATATAACCGCTGGTCGCGTGCCTCCTTTCTCTTTTACCGGCGTGCGTATACCTGAGCGCACGTTCTCTCTTCTATTCTTACGCCAATCGAAATTTAGTGATTAGACTGAGTGAGGAGAGATAGAGAGGATACGATATCTTTGCGACTATCTATAAATGCTAGCTGACGACCTGGCCCTCGGAGCAACAACCCTCTTTATCTTTGTAAAACGGTCCACGAGTTATATAGTAACGGACAAGGCAGATTAACCAAGACTTAAATAATGAATTGTAATTTCGAAATCATAATGCTTGAATAAAATTAAGATAATTGTGTCGCCGCCTATAAATGTATTTATCTAATGCCCAAAAAGCATTAGTTGATTCTATATTTGATATTGGTATGTAATAAAATATATATGTCTCTCTCCCCCTCTCTCCCTCTCTCTCTCTCTCTCTCTCTCTCTATTCGAAATGAATTTATCGCTAGAATCTGCAGCTCTTTCTAATACGTTACTTTGATATCCACAAATTTAACTTAATTCTTCGAATAGCGCATTACCTCGTCTTATTCTTATTTACATCATTACTATGTAATAGAATTTATCGCAGAATTTTTTTTTGACACCAATAGTTCTTTAGCCGAACATAATTTCACGACTTAGCTCAGATATTTATTCGTGCAAGTAACTTTTCTATTTAACGAGCAATATTGACAATGTGCAAAATATTTTTCCATCAATGTTACAATCAATACAGCTGTACTATTACTTATTAAAGCTCAAATCGCTCAACTCGTTAGATCGAAATTTACTAGAGTCATTTTATATGTAAAATAGATGACATATCCAATTGATTGAAATTTATGTTAAAAAAAAAAAATAGCTTCGAAAGAATTGTGCCTCAAGCACGATGATACCTTTCTCCCAAAAATACATGAGAATTATTTCAATAACTCGGATAATCCCAACAATAGAAGCATAAATGTCCTCATAAATGGCGAGGAGCATGAGAATGAGCGACAAACTGTCTCTTCAAAATACTTGCCAGAGTGCAAAGAAATGGCCAAACCACTGACTCGTCTGCAAGAGTTTTCGCGAAGAATTTTCGCGCGCTAACAAACATTCGGCAGCCACCACCTTTTTCCCCTTTCACTAATATTCCTCACTAATTTGCTCGCGCACAATTTGCAGGGAGCAGAGGCGCGGAAACTCGGAAAGTGGCAGCAATAGAGACGATAATCCGGGCCATTTGTTGGCCGGAGGAGTAGGCGCGTGCGCTCTTGTCAGCGTCGGCCGGCATCTCTTTAAATATTATTAACAAGGCCTTCGTTGATCCATTTCACTCTGGCGCAGCCGTTTCTCCATTGACGGATAATCTTGGTCGTCGGTAACGGGGAGCAGCAGCACGCGCTACCTCTTTGGGAAGCGAGGGAACGGTCGGAGAAAAGAAAGCGAGCGGGCCAGTTATCGAGCCGGAAAATGAAAGATTTGCTTCTCTTCGCCTTGGAACACTCGTGCCGCGATTGAAAAGCGATTAGCTTCGATAATCGTCACCAGGTGATTTGCCACATGACAATGCCGCGTACCTGAAACTTTACGAATCGAATGGTTATGCGAGTGACTATCAACGACCAATGAAAAGCATTGAAAATAGCATGTCCATTATTCCATGAAATTGCTGCGAAATTGCTGCGAAATTGCTATGAAATAATTTCACATTTGACTACAAAGACTGTACTACTACTCTCACGTGGATAATTAGCATCAAGATTTACACTAAACCCAGCAATATTACTCACCTTAATTCCTTATCCCCAATAATATATCTCGTCTATCTAGGCATTTTTATACTACGCACACCTACATTAGTTGTAAATATTTAATAAAGTCTCCTCGCATACACGGCATACACACATATACACATATACATATGTATATATGTTACAAAGCCTTTTCTAATAATAGAGGAGGCCCTATTACGTTTATTTAGCTGGGCATGTTACGATAACTTCATCTATTATGCGTAGCAATGCACATAAACAGAGCTAAATGAGCAATTACACTTGAATATTCTGTAGTTTATTGCAGGCCATTAATAATATAGCCTATCAATTGCCCGTAATGAAGAATTTAATGAATTTCTTCTTATCGCGTGTATAATGGATTGGTCAAGTATGTAAATGTAGAGTGAATGAAGCGAAACTTGGAATGACAATTATTGAAATTTAAATTTCTATAAATCTACTGGCAAGCACGTGAGTATTAAAGTTTGATGGAAAGCCGGAGACGATGGCCTGCATTAATTACCCCATCGCGCAACGATCGCTCCGCTTCAATTGCACCTGTCCTCGTTTATCCGATGCATATGAAGTAGGCTACGTGTTATTTGTAAGCGTAAACATTAAACTGCGCATGCTTGCAAACTTTAAGAAACGGCTGCCGGTAATACGCGAGCAGCTTGACTCGGTTAATTGATCCGTATAGGCAATATTTCAGCGAAAAAAAAGTTTCTCATCGTCGTCGTCCTCGCTTTTTCGTTGGCTCTTTAAGCTTAACACTCAAAACTCGTGAATTGAATAATGCCGAAGTATGCACTGTGTTTAATATTTTTATTCATCGCTGGTTATAAGGATGCGGAATATAAATTAACACTTGCTAATTTTGTTGATTAAATTTATTCGCTGCATAATTAAAAGTAACTCCCGACGGCAATATGCGGCAGAATATAAATAATGAGTTGAAGGGCGCATTGCGAAGCCCTAATGTTGAAACTCAAACTAATGTGATCTTGGCTTTCAAATAAATTACTTTTCAATATTGCTCGCCAACATTTTTCTTCTTCAACAAACGCCAATATTACCTATTTTACCAATAATACCGATTAATACTTATTTTGTAATTGAAAATTGTCACGTAACTACGTTAAAAAGTAGTGAAAAATTGTTATTCTTCTTATTAATAGAAAGTGACGTTCTAAATATTTAGACATAGAAATTAATTTTCATTGCGTGCTCGTGAGAGGGAATCAATATTGTCTATCTATATTCTCTATTTTAATATTAATTAATGCGTAGCATTCGCTTATTTTGTAGTGCGTATCCTAATAGTTAAAATATATATATAAATAGTAGTACAACAAAGCTCGTATAAAAGAAAAAAAAAGAAGAGAAGAATAAAATGGTGAAATACTTGTAACAAAGTAAACTCGAGCCTATGTAAGACAGTCAGAATAATTATAAGAGCGTCGCGGAATGAAATAAAAAGAGCGCAATGTAAAGACACACACACACACATGTGCGTAAGCCATGAGAAAGGAAGACAGATAAGCGCGAGTATTCCTTCCTTCGTGTTATTTTCTCCCTCCGTAAGCGCATTAAACACGGATATTAGTTGAATAGCAGGTATTTATAGCCTGAAAGCGCGATATCTCCGTGTGCATTATAATGGCAAGAGACTTGAGAAGAGGAGGAGGAGGAGGAAGAATAAGAAGAAGAAGAAGAAGAAGAAGAAGCGGATTAATTGTTCTCAAAAAAAACCGGTAGCGAGTGAAGACGATGGGTGATAGTTGCTGATGTAATTTGGCAGGTGTAAACCTACACAGGTCTATATTTACTTGATAAATATTAATTTTTAATGCCTAGCTACCACTCGCCAGAGGAATACAAATCTATTGAACTTGTGATTCTTCCCTGCGATTAGATAATTATTAACCGGGGGTACGTACATTGCCGACATTACGAGAGCCATCTCAACGATATCTAGCTTAAATTAATTTAAAAGTTTTCTTTCAATCTCACATTACTACGGAATATACAATAAATAAATAGCGCAATGAACAATTAATTTGCAAAAACATGTAGATTTAATGCCCTAAATGCTCTATTAATGAAAATAATTGTATTTGAAGAAGAAGAAGAAGAAGAAGAAAAAAGATAATAACAATAACAATGAAATAAAATAACAATAATTACTATTAATTGCATAATTCATGTGTATTCATATTGTTAGTCGTATTGGTAATTCAAGCCGTATACGAACAATACTATATTATTTGCAAATAAATGTTGAATAGCAGATTTAATAATATTCACCGAGTTAATATTACCTCGGATAAACAAAAGTAACTAATAAATTTATTCATTAGAATGGTTAATTTAATTCGGAGATAATTCTTGCTAATTCTCTTATTTAATTCGAATTACGTGAAATATACTCACTTTATTGGATATTTCAGTAGGCTCCTCTAGATCTCCATAGACGCTACGCTATCTTGAAAAATTCACGTAAGAAATCCCTCACGTATATGGACATACACGAGCGACACATACGCGCGCCTCTTCCTGCATTGTTTCAGAGCGGAAGTCATGTGAAGTTAACGCGCGCATCGGACTCATTGAAGGTTAATTGACGCTCAGCCTTATAAAAATTAATCATCCCTCATGCATGGATATACATCTATATCCATGAATCTCTCTCTCACTCTCTCGTTATCTCCTTCATTCTGAATTTATTCATAAGCATATGCGTGCAAGCATGCCAACATACGTGAATTTGTAGCTGAGCGTAATCATTGCGGTGCACATTGATAAATATCAATCATTAGTTATTTTTAGATACGACCCGTCAACTAATGATCAACTGTTGTGAGATTTAGCTATGACTTTTCATAAATATACATATATGTACAACTGTAATAAATAGAAAAATTATGCTCCACATTAGAGGCCAGTACATTGCAACAATAGCTTTCATACTGCTTCGATGAATAGACTAATCGTCAGCTATAAATCTAATTTCTTTCATTTTCAATTGAAAGTCTTGTTTAATCTTATTATAAGATCGGAGTCGGAGTCATAGCAATAAAATTGATAGGCAAGGTACATTAAAGTTTTAAATTAACTTTTCCGATTCGATAATTAAAAATCACGTTCGGTTAACACACACAGTTTATAATCATCCGGAACAAATTCGGTATCACGTTCGGTTAATTTTGGCTAATGACATCCGGCGACGGCACAGATGAGCGCAAGTACACGGAAGAGAAGTAAGTAGCTCATTTGTTTGGGATCGTGTTCAAACACGGCAAGGCATAACTCGATTAAGCCGCGAGATTGACTCGTTCGACGAGCGCATATATAACGCACACAATGAAAGATGCTCGCCACAATATATGAACAGCAGCAGCTAAGCGAGCAATAAAATAAAAAACATGCAGAGGAGCCTATCACGGGAAGAAGAAACAAGTAAAACAAAGTGTATGCGTAGATACACGTATTGCAATCCCTTTGCTACTTATGGCGCTTAATTCTTCCTTGGCTCTCTCTCTCTCTCTCTCTCTCTCTCTCTCTCTCTTTAGAACTAACTCTCTTAACCAAGCTTACACGAACAGACCTCGACGTGATAGCATATGTAAATATATATATGTAAATATATGTGTGTGTGTGTGTGTGTGTATGTGTGTGTGTGTGTAATGGAAAAAAAAACAAATGCGAATGTTATAATACAACGACGACTCACACGCATATCACCGCGAATCTTGCATAGATCGTCCCCTCTACTTTATTGTGAATCGTTCAGCATGACCTTTATAAATTGTAAATGTGTAAATGAATGCACAATGTAAATAATATAGGTGAGAAATACAAAAGGGAGAGATAAAGAAACGAGACTTTGATATACACAGTTCCTTTTTTAAATAATTCCAAGATGTATAATGATTAGGTCGTGTAAATGAAACAAATGATTTTCAATCTTAAATAAAAGAAGTTTGATAATATATGTCTAATAATAACTGAAATATAATAATGTAGATTAATATGTTATATTTCTTACTAATAAGTAGAAATTCTTTTCTAAAATAATAATTATTTATATTAATAATGATCATCTTTGATCCACAATGTAATAAATATTAAATTTTAAATATACAAATTGGATATTGCATATTTCAAAATCATTAGAGTAATGTATCATTATTGTCTACAATAGTACAGATAAACAAATGCAAATATTTCCATTTCATAGATAAATTGGTTTTAAGTATTTATTTTTATATAATAAGATATATTAAATATATATAGGAATTAAAGCATAAAATGAATAAAAGTTGTAGTAAAATGGAAAAATTCACTTAACTTAAAGTCCTGTCAAATAATTAGACAATTTCTTATATTATAAATTATACTATTTCATCTGAATGTATTGCATTCGGTATTCAAAAAATCCTATAAACTATTTTGTATAAATTTAATGTTTTTCATTAAAAAGTTCTGATATATTTCATTAAAATTGCTTTAAAAGCTCGTGAGTGAAGCTTGCACGATCGATCCTTAATGTGATTTGAACTTGTGAATATTCTTTTTGCAATATAGAAAAGTATTTTTATGTAAATTTAAATGAAAGAAACTTAGTTGCCTTGATATATTAAAATTGTGGACAATTAAGAACATAATTAATTATTCAAACACACCAATTGACAGAGCACTATTCTGTAATTTTCTGTAATTTCGAAACTGTAAATTCCATCATTATATTTGCATATGAACAGTCGTGTAATATTTCAATTGTACCTTATTATTTCGATTCTATCTTGACAATTAAATTATTATACATTTAAAATGATTACAAATTTGCGTTATTTAGAAGAGCTATCTTGACCTAATAGTAAATATATCTCAGCTTCTTTACTAGAACTAATGCAATATTAAAGCAAACATTACTTAGGCGCAGCTGAAAAGCGTCGTTTATATGAATCATAGTCTTTCCACGGAGTTTCACATTTGCTCATAATAAACGTGGAACAAACAGCGACAAGCATATTCAACACCTTCAACCACGACATTTCAAATGAATTATCACAATATATGAATATAACTCAAAATATATGGCATGACCTCTCAAGTAAACATTAACTATGAAAAATAGGATAAAGAGGCTTAATTTTATAGCGAAGAATCAAAATATCTTTCACAGTAGAGTGCATTAGAAATTTTGAATAAATAAAAGGATATTTATGACGCTTACTTTAATCGTTAAAAATACTTTTCCAAATGTTACAGCCATCTATTATTTAGCTTTACACGTATTACGTATTAGCTAAACGTATATATATATATATATATATATATATATATATATCTATACATAGGTACACGCATGAACACAGTTACATGCTTATAAATATATATGTAATTACCTTTGCGATTAATAAAAAAAAAAAATATATATATATATGCTATACATGAAGATTAATTAAGAGATTTAAGATTTGAGATTTAAGAGAGCAAATAAGGCAATGTAAAGTACAGTATTGCATTAAATGTTTGTTGTTGTAATTTATTTTATATAAATAGCCAGATTTCACTTAATAGGTGAAAATAAAGAGAAATTGATATCCACAGTTTTATGGATAAATTTGTATAAATTGTCTTACATTTTATGTATATAAGCCATAATACATAAGCACAAATAATAATTGTTTTTGCTCGTTCAATAGAAACTGAAAAGATCAACGACCTAACTAACGCGTACACATATAAAATTGATTTATACTCGCTATCAACATTATAAATACACGTATATACGTTATTTTGAGAATGTATATGTTTTAAATGTTTGAGATAAAATAATTGATTTATATTAAGACAGTTAATGGAATTAAAATAGCACGCAGTAAAATCCAATTAATAATAATAGTAATAGTTATTTGAATGAGTGAAATTATTCGTGAAGTAATTTTAAAAATCAAGTCTTAATATAGAGTCTCGAAATGAGAATGAAAGTCTAAGTTTGAGTGTTTATAAAACAATAGGGAAGTAAGGCCAATTGTCCCTGGACTGGGCGACTTATCGAGACAACTCGCGCAACTCACGATGCAAGCATCAATGATAAATAAAGGTAGAAATAATTAATTATCTTGGACGGCCCTATGAATCATATTTTTAATTTGTACGTCATATTGAGGGCCGATGATGGTACGGATGATGGTGCTGGGCTCTCGCCACTTACGCCAAACTTAAAAAGTGATTGAATTTAAAATGCAAAATCCCGGGAGCGACATATATTCATCAGGCGCTCCTCTCTCTCTTTCCTCCTCCTCCTCTTTCCGCCTCAAAGAGGCGGAAGATAGTGGAAGCGCAGAGGCTGCCTCGCGTCTCAATTAAGCCTTGGCGGCGGCGAAGGTGCGCGCGAGCTTTCGATGCGCCGACTCGCAGAATTACTCATAAAATACTCGCGGAGCCCGAACCTGCGGGAACCGAAGCGCTCCGATAGCCGCGCAAAGGAGTCCGAGCAAGAAGGTTACGGGCTAAGCGGGATGTGGAGAAAAAAACGGGGGGGGGGAGGGAAAAAACAATGAAAAAGGAGGGCCTCCTGTCGTATAAGCTAAAAGGCGGCGCCGCTTGATGCCGGGGAATATAAGGTTGCCGTTTTATACGCGTCGGCCAATATAAATATGCGAGCTTACGAGCTCTCGCCCAATACTCGCTTCTCTCTCTCTCTCCCTCTCACTTCCCCGTCTCCGTCCCCCGGTGGAAATGGGAACTCGGTTGCTGCCGCGGCTGCCGCGAAGCTTGCGATCCTCCCAGATCTCTTCGGCGCCTCTTTTGAATGAAGTTTAGCCGCTCAGGTGCCATAAAGTGTAGTTTTTCGTACGCCCTGAGCGAGCCGACTTGGCATGATGCGCGCGAGGGCCTTCCTTTAGCTTCTTTTGGGTCGTGGAGGGTAAATTGTGGTTCCAGTCGTTGAGGTAATAGGGCTCAGCAGCTGATTCGATTCCACGTGCAAGAATAAATCCTAGTTGGAAAGTGAATATGAGTTTTTAATGATTTGGGGGGGGGGGGGAGAAGGAGAGCAGTGCTGCTGCTGCTGCTGGGATTATGAAGTGAATGGTGAAGTAAAGTTACGGCGTGGCTGCCATAAATGAGGCTAGCTTGTCTGCGTGGTCTAATAATCGTTTGCCGAGTTGATGACTAAATTGACGTAATGTAATAAATGCCGTGAGTAAATATTAAATTAGCTAATTTTATTGGAGAAGCAGTTTGCAAAGCACGTGTCGTGAAATAGCACTATGTTCAATGAGAGTGAGAAGGCAAATCGAAACCGATCATCAAGGAATCCCCTACTTTTCCTGGACGAATTCTGATGTCTAATATTGACTGATCTACGAAAAGTGTTGAGATACTCCTTAGATTATAGTGATATCTCATTATCATTATTCACGCGTCTATAAGGAAATTTCGAAAATTTTTGCTTAGTTTTCTATTATTACGTGGGTCATTCGCGCACGCCTTTAACATATCATATTCTTAATATTTAAATATTATTAATTCAAATCTTTAATGCCGATACGTCTTAATGAACATTATTATTGACAATTTCAACTAGCATCTTTCTTTTCAAACAGACATATTTTATTGCCAAGTGAAATATTAAAGATTTAATTATTATTAAAATTTGCTTTAACCTTTCTTTCTTTATACATTTGCTAAGACACGATTATATATCGGTGACAATAAGTCTCTAGAGCGATTTTTCTTACGGCCCGAAAACACATTTCGTCATTGAAATTATAAAGCAGCTTCGCCACAGTAATAATTACGATAATTAATTGTGAGCCGCTGACGTGCTGCATCTTTGGAGAGGCCCATTGGAATCCGTCTAATTTTCGAAATTGTATGCTGCCCATAAAAAATTTATCAAGATTTTAGGTTTAAACGAGTGGCTAATAGTGGGTATATTGCCGAGATTGATAAATCCTTAGACAACATTTGCTAAGGGATTGGGCAAGGAATTGGGCGCAAAACGCCATAAACGCGGCGGCCTATGCGCGCATACATAATGCGGGCGGCGTATGTAGCGTCTGGACTTGAGGACTGACTCTTCTGGATCCCTTTTATTAACGTTCCTCGAATTGCGCATATTATGCTCGCGGTCGCTGGTGACACGGCGGCCGTGCAATTTTTTTGCAATTCCCCCCCCCCCTCCCCCAAAGACGCAGCCCTTACAGTTGAGCACCACTAAAACTTGAATGAAACACATCTGAAATGCGCTCCTTCGTGGAATCCTAGGTATATGAGCGCGACGAGGCAGAGACAGTGGGAGAAAGGAGAGGCGGCGAAGAAAAAAAAAGTAGGGACGAGATGGGGAGAAAGAAGGAAATAGAATGAGTGAGTGGAGCTGGAGCTCGTTTCGCATACGTGGGAATAAAGAGCCGTATAACTAATTGGTGCGCTTCTGCATCGCGGCGGTTCCTCCTCGCCACACACGAGGCGCCAAGAAACGGCAGAAAAAAATTGGAGTATCGGTACTGCCGATATGAGAGGGGGAAGGGAGGCTGAAATAGGCGCCCAGAGGTTTTCGAGAGGAGCGAGACAGCCAGTTTGGTTTCAAACTTTCGAGAGCTCTGGGCCTTCAATTGGCTCGGTACCACACTTTTTCTGCGTATCCATTACGATTGAATAAATCGCCTGTAATGACACGCTACTTACTACAACAGCACCTACAACAGTCTAGTTGTATTTATTTTCGAGGGATGTGAACGCGCGGGAAAAATTAAGTAATTTTATCAAAAGGTACCTCTTCCTCTTTGTCCTTTTTTCGATTATTACTCGGGACAACAAACTGTTGTTGTATCGATGTTAGAAAAGCGCGTGTAGAGTGCGATTAGAATGTACGAGAGCTGTCAAAAGTTCAGTGCAATATAATCAAACGTCGAATGCTTAGCATTTAGAAGATGTAATTTGCAACATAATTTCGGCTGTTGAGCAACTTTGATTGACTGGGCGAGTCAACTAGTTAATAGACGAACAATATTATAAAATTAACTGTTCATTCGCCTCTATATATATATATATATATAGCTTGGAATATTTGTCAAAATGTCGAGCTTCAATCAAACCTGAGCAATTGACCTTGCAATTATTCGCAAACTCGACGTACTGAGCACGAGTAGTTGTTGGTGCGTGCCTCGCGGTAATTCAAAAAGACACGGGGAGGTACAGAGAGAAGTGCGACTTGCTGGATTCGCGATTCATTCGCCAGATTAAATATGGATGGGAACGAAGAAAAGTGCGCGAATGGAAAAAAAAGGTTGGGGGCCCTTGCACACACGCATTGTATACACAGTCGTAGCGCATGTGCACAGCTTTTTCTTTACTCTTTCGGCTCATACGCTCGCATGCGCGTTTCGCACTACTGTGTCTAATGGGAGCCGCGACGCAAGTAGATTGCACTTTGAGCACGAGGGCACGCACCGGCGGGGTGGGGGGGAGAGAGGGGGGAAGAAGCGGCGGCGGTGGCGGCGGCGATGGCGGTGAGGAGGCGAGGGGGACAGAGCAAAGGAAGAAGGCAAGATGCGTAGATAAAGATATTAGATAGCCGGATAAAAGAAAATAATGAAAGGAGAGCATGTAACACATATGCTTGAAAAAATTGCAATGTAAATGTAGGCGCAGGTATTGCCATGTTTTTCAGTAATTTCGTAATACGCGGTAAAGTGTCGAAAATTTATATTAATCTTTTTGTAATACAAACGAGCGCACGCACACAAAATGTACGTATACATATAGTTCTTGTAACTTGATTGTAATTTGTTTATAAAAACATTCTAAGCCCCGTCCTAACCTTTTCGAAATATTCCGACATTGTTGTATCTTAATAAGGCACCTCCTTAAAATCCTTAAAATTTCGTGCAAAAGACTCGAATCAAAGAGAGACTTGATCTCAAAGTGAGTAAACACATATTGGACACGAGTGCGCGGGCGTATTATTATGTTACTCACTCTTCGCAAAAATAGCTCGAAAAAAATCTCGCACTCTAATGGGCAGTTGGGGATTAATCGCCAGAGTTTTCATAGGAAACACCAGTCACTCGAGTGCAGGGGCACCATAAAAGAGAGGCCCCGACCAATCTTCCTAAATCTTCCTGTAAAATAAATCTAGTCCACGGCTAAACGGAGCGTTTCATTCCTCGTTAAATCCCCTCGCCTATTATCCCGTAGCCCTAATAACCGCACGAGATCCGAGCACACGGACGAGGAGAGAGAGAGAGAGAGACTTTTATTTATCGTCGAAAAATTATTGCACGCAGCGGCTACTTGTTCGCGAAGCCGCGAAATCAACGATGCCGGTAATTGTTATTGCCCGCGCGCCGCTCGGCAACAGCTTTAATGCGGCGCGTGCACCAGTGAACTTTGCACAATTATTTCATGGAACTTGGCTCGTCGCTTCGATTCTCCCGCCACCGAGGCATACCCACATGTGCATCTTTGAGCGAGAGAGTGAGAGAGAGAGAGGGGGAGGCGTGCGCTGCCGTTTCCTTCGTCAATTGGTGGCTGCTCATTTGTTTCCCTCCGACAATTATTCGTCTCAGTTGAAGGGAATTATGCTAAACTATAAACTACCCACGAGGAATTGGCTCGAGAGTTTTCCGACCACCACCACTACTCTTTCTCGATAGCCATCTAGAAAATATTCACGCTACAGTCTTATCAAACCTTATTACATTTAATATTAATTAATAGGCTTTAAGATTATTCACGCGAAACAGCTTCGCCTATTTTCTATTCATTACGTGCATTAATTAAGATCGATAGTTAATAATACGCGCTTACTAGCTAATCTTGGTTATTGTTGCCTTATTTAATTGTTCTTTGGTACTATATTTATCAAATTTTGCAAATCAGTTACGCATACATCGTCAAATATTTATCAACATAAAACAACCACGCTGTTTGACACTTTAGCTTTATCTCCAAAGTATTTAAAATAAGTTCTAACGACTGTGAAATAAATTAAGTTACGCACTTTAAGCATAAAATTATGAATATAAACAAAAATTTACTTTTATCAATGTAAAATTCATTGATTTCTGTTCCATTTTCACGTAGCTTCATTCTTACTATTTACTATTTATTATTTCATTATCGACTTTATTCAAATTATCGATGTCTTAAATTCACAAGTAATAATATATATTGCCAACCAATAAGGCTCTCAAATCTCGTACTTTTTGTATTTGATCTTTTCACGAAATAGAAGAATTCCTCATTAATAATTAAATTTCCAAAACTCCTATGATTCACTGGATGCTTTAAGCATTGATATTATGATTACATTTTTATGTGCTACATTAAAAATTTCTCATTATAATTCAAGATTGATATTAAAATCGAGAGATTATGGAAAATAAGCATTCGCTATTTAATCCTTGAATATTCTTAAAGTGTAAGGTACAGCAATTTAGAGTAAAATTCCAAAGTATATATATAAGCTATAAAATCATCGTTTTAAATACAAAACTACTTAATTGGGATTATACATTACTACATGCTATATTTATATACATTTTAATTTATTAATTTAAATGTTTTAATTATAATTTTCAACGTAAAAATGAAATAATTAGAGAAAAACTATATATGTGTGTATGTGTATATATATAACAAAGTACGTGCCAGAGATTAGAATAACTGAGACAAAATATAAAGGAGCATAAATGTCTAGAGTTCTAACTAAACTTTTATCAGATAAAAGAGTTATGTTCCAAGTTTGCTATAACTGTATTCCTACTTAATTAATGAGACTCTAGCTTAAAGTAAACACAGTCATTGAATATTATAGATTAAAACAAAAATTGCCCAATAATAAGCAATCCATCCAATAATTATCCTATTTATGTGTTTGAGAAATTAGCGTCGCTGCAGTGAGAATGCCCTCTTTATGCAAATTTCCCGCTGATGCGAGTAAAAGCAAATTTCGCAAAAATTCTTTCCTACAACAAAGTAATGAAACCTTTATCCAAACAAGCTTATCCCATTAGAAAAAGTTGAGCGCGCATTCTTATGCAAACATGTGTAATACACCAGGATCGGAGCTTAGATACACAAGTAAATGAGGAATACCAGAGCAGAATCACCTCACGAAATTATGACCTTACCCGAGAACCCATTTCAATAATGGGAAAATTCGCGAGCCATTTCTCTCTCGCATAAGGACTCGAGCGCGCCTCCGTACGCCAACCCGCGCACACACACACGAGCGCGATACCGCATCAAGCATGAAGGTGGAACGCGAATAGATTATACAGCAGCGGGTGGAGGAGGTGGGGGAGGAGGTAATGCGTAAGAATGTGAGGAATTGCTTGCTCTCGCGCTTCATGGGCCGACGAAAAACGGAAGTGCGCTCGCTTTGAACAATCGAAGCAAGTCGCACGGCCCGTTAGACAGGCTCGCCAACCCAACTCCCTCGCTTGCACGAGCGTATAACCTGGGCGCGCGCGCGGGGCAATTAATATTTGCGCGTGTGTATGCTCGTCGAATCCACGATCTAGATTCGAAGAAACTGCCAAGTGCATTGGCTACGTGGGCCTTGCTCGGCGAGTATTCAACCTCCAGCTACGGGGACGTGAAAAATTTATGAATGGAGCAGCGATTTTTCTTCCGTTCAAGCGACTCGGCTGCGATAATAGTCGTGACTTATATATTGTTGCTCCCTGCCTCAACGAGCTGCATCATTCCCTCTCCTGCTCGAGCTTATTGTTAAACAAGCGGTCGATTAGTTGCCAATAGATAAAACGGCCTTTTTAATAATCAGCACGGCGGAGGTTGGAATTTCGACGGTCAATTTCAGATGTCAAGGAAGCCCAAACCCTCGCCAATTACCTTAAGATTTGATTGTTCCTTTCATCTTTGCAGCCCACTTGATGATTCATTTTTTACATCAAACATATCCATACATGCATATGTATATACATATATATATACGGACGGAGAGAGAGAGAGAGACACGCGCATATATACATATACGTATATATCGGTATAATGACGCTTACGCAAAATTATAATAATTGGAACTTGTAGAAATAAATAATTTTCAATTTTATATTTAGGAAGTGAATACTTCCTTAAACGCAAAACTACTATTGATTCGAAAGCACTTATTTACTGCAGCTTACAAAAACCTGATTATACTACATCATTTATTAGAAATTTTAGTAATTAACGTAAAGCTCGTAGTCTTGTGAGAAAATTTGAAATCACGACATGTGAAAATTTCATTACGTAAAATTTCTTATAGCAATAATGTCTTCTATGTGTAGAGAGTACAATTACTACAGAAAATTATTAAACTTTTCTCAGAGAATAACAATTGTATATTAAAGCTTTTCAATAAATAACAATGCTTCGGCGCTTCATTAAGATGAGATGAACAGCGTGAAACATTTTTATTTCTATATCTACGCTAGAATTAAAAACATCTTATAAATACAAAAGATTGACATTTATTGTGGTCTATTGGAATGATTTATTTTATGGAAAATGAATAAATTTGAAATTAGAACTTTATGTAAGAAACGATATTTATATAATATTGATAATGTGACGATGAAGTGGGAAAATAAGATATTCGTATTGATATTCTTTGAAATAATGACTGGCCTTAATAAAAGATTTAAATTAATTTTCAAAGTACATTACAGTTTCATGTTATTTCAGACCCTACACACACACATATGTATATATAGCACAAAATTTACAAAGTCTTAATTAATGCATAATAATGCACGAGACGCATGACACGATGAGTATTTTCAAGCAAGTGTGCAATATAAGCGCCACCTATCTATATTTTTCAGATTTGAAAATGTTACAAACTATATAAAGTGAAATAAATTACCCAACTGCGTATCTTAATAAATTAAAAATCAATTTCATATTAATATTATAAGCAAATACAGGGAAATAAAGAGTCTTGCTATGCGATTCTATAATTGAAATGTGAAGCTTAGTGCAAATAATATACAAACTGGACATGAATCTGTAATTTAGTTTATTCATATTACTATGGACTAGTTATTCAACCATCACAGTTTTTATTAGTTTCGTCAAATGAATTGAAATAAATACTTTTGCTTCACACTCGACTCACTCTCGACGTATGAAACATGGCAATATTTATTCCCTTACCTTAATCTCTACGTCTCTTTCTTTTGTCCACGTTGCTCTTGCGCGATGTTATTTCGACGAGAGAGGGTGGAAGAGAGAGAAGGTGGGAGGAGAGAAAACATAGAATGAGAATGAAGACTTTTCATCAATTAGATTAAAATTTTTTTATACGCCGCACTTTTCGTTTTTATTGATTTTATGACGATAGCTTATTTCTCATCACCCTTCCCTCCCACTTATCTCACGCTCTCTCGCTCGCGCTCGTTGAATCGACGGGGCAACACGAGTCCAAAGAAGGAAAAAAAAGTTTACAAATTACAGGTTACGCGGGCCCGCTTGGACGCTCGCTCACGGCACTTTCGCGCCTGTTAGCGTCGGGGAAGCAGGTAGCGGCGGCCGCCGCCGTCGACCCGTCACTCTGCCCTAATTTGACAGCTCGGTGTAAGGTTGGCGCTGCGCTCACTCGGGGCCGGAGGTACGAACAGGTGTGTCTGCCTCTGTCCCTCGTCTGTCAAATAACGTTACACGCAAGCCAGGCGGGGATTACGGCGGGGATGAGCGCTGCCCGCGTAATCCCGTGTAACTTGTGCCTTCGGGGTGAAGTGTAAGCAAGAGTTTTCGAATTTATCGTGAAAAGGACATTTGTTGACTCGGCTAGTTGGAGATCTTACATACTGATTGCTAATGCAGCCGAGTAATAGTGATGCACGCGCGCTTCATAAAGAAACAAAAAAAAAGAAAAAAAGAGGTTATAATGTTATTCAATAACTTGTTGTTGTTGGAGGGTTGGATCGAAAGTTTTGATAAATTTCAAGGTTATAGCAAGCATATTTGGGCAATTGGGCTTAGAGAATAGGTTTTATGCCGAGGTCTCTCGAGAAATTTGATAACAATTGTCGCGCATTGATTGCTCGAAAAAAAGTTCAATCAATTGATAATTGCACTATGATTTTTGCAGGTAATTTGAGCTTGTAAAAAAAGGAAAAGAAAAGAAGAAGAAAAGTTAACAAAAAGCATCCTCACTTTTATAGCCAAATTCACTGAATTGAGTCGAGCTAATTTCATTTATTAATTCATTTCGCGTATAATTAATGATCTTTTTCAGGCTTACCTGAATTTTTTTTTCTTTTTTCAAAGCATTCCCTGCCACTCATCGCGATAAACATGCATCATTTTATTTTATCTTAGTTGAATTTGGTCGATTAAATTAAATCCTCGATAAGATTGCTCAACTAATCTCTGTATTACGTATACAAATTAAAACAACTTATGGTGCATTTTATCAGAATTTCAAGAAGCGAAATCAAATTTATGCCACTTTTTTTTTTCTTCTTCTTCTTCTTACGAGTACGCGCGCACTTATCTAAATATTATCTTCTCCCTTGAAATTTATTAAATTCTGCAGTTAATGTATATAAATTTAATTTATATAATGATAAAAAAAATAATTGTATACTTTTTCAAACTTTGTGATGCAATAAAGTACGTGACGAGTGGGATTTTTATTTTACAACACTGTTTTGTCTTGTGTTGAGGCGGGACAAAAGGCAGCCCGAAGTCACTCGTTGAGCGGCGTATTGTTGTTGACCTAAACTGACCAAAAACTGACCAAAAACTGACCAAAAAGTCAAGAGCTCCTAAAGTTAACGCCTTCCTCGCCGCTGAAATCCGAGTCATTTACAGCTGGACAATAAAAGGCTGATAAGAGGAATGAGAACTTGGCGGAGCGGGGTGGTTAAGGAGGCGGGCGGTTAAGGTGGCGGGCGGTTAAGGAGAAACCAGGAGAAACCGGGAGAGAGCCGTAGGATCGCAAAAGATGTCGTGAGGGGGCATCAAACTCATATGGTTCCAAATCCGCAGGGGGTCCACGCTCCTGCACACACAGCTGAAATGTTTATCGCGCTCATTTTTAGTTCCATTCACCTTAAAAGTCGAAGACCTTGTCGACTTCTTCTTACTCCTCACCGCTTAGCTCCGCCTCCCTCCTCCTCCTCCTCCTCCTCCCGACCCTCGCATCCCTCCTCTAATGCCCGAGCTGCACTTGCTGTTGTATACTTGACCATTTGACAGCCACTAAAATAAGAATTCGAATTACACATTACTAGCAATAATGCCCCCCACCCCCACCCCCTGCCTTCTTAGCATGCAAATGCACGCTCGGCACTGAGATGGGACGCGACGTCGTTCGCCTTGGCCAGCAAATATGAATTGAAAAAATCCCTTACCTTTTTGCCTTCGAAAAATCGTAAAAGTCGAGCGCGCTGTGTCTTTATTCGATGCGCGCGAATGAAATAGAATGAAACATATACATATTACTGGTTTTTACAGCGCTCCCCTTACGTTATGATTTCGCATACTTTACGAGCACTCTTTGCAAATTAAGCCGCCAGAAAAAATTATCATATTCTTCACGTATTAATTAAGAATGTATGGCTATTCGATCGATATGATTAGCAATTAAATCGCTTAATTAATTATCCTATCAATTGGCGTGCTCCTTCGCTTATTTCCTAAAGTTAGGGTTTCGTTGCCCGTGGATTTCGAATATCACTCGGCCATTCATTTATATCCTTCCTTTTTGTTCCTTCGGATTTGTTAATGGGATTATAGAGCCGCGAGTACAATAGGCTCGAGAATTCAAATTCTTCTCTATTAATTCTCGGTCCTACCTTATCATAACTACCAAATCATAACAATCATTTGCTTCGTGTACTCAGCCACTCCTCCCTCTTCCCTTCTTCTGAAATTCGCACATACGGACTTGTTGCCACGTAAAAACTGGGCGCACGTATGCTCAAGTCATCCTTAGAATGCTGCTGCTCCTTCGGAATCGAATTACCGCCCTTATCTAGCCTATCCGCAATTACCATTTCTAGCTACATAATAGCGCATTAATTACGAAGGGAGTAGCCAAGCATTACGGAGAGGTCGCAAGTCTACATAAATGCGAGTTTGTTGAGGAATTAATTGAAGGAAGAAAAAAAAAAGCACTGACGAAATATATGCACAAGGTGGAGATGAATAAGCCGTGGAAACCAAGCCTGCGCATTAAAGGTTTATAAATGCGAATAGTAAAAATTGTGTGATATCAGTGCATTTATGATATACGAAAGAAATGCAAATTTAACGATTAAAGGCAATGAGCGTAAGTTTAAGGCACGGAGGGCAACATTCGATCCAAATCTAAATTTGTTATTTCATTGTGGTAAAGCACTACAGAGTAAAAAAGACTATTTTTATACTGAAAATTTTGACAAAATTATTAATTGATAATCAGGCGTGTTACTCAAGGTTTAATTGCGGCGCAATTTACATTGGGATCTTGAGGAAAGTAGCCAATTAAAGGAAGGGAAAGTTCTAACGTCTTCCATATTTACGCATAGCTATTTCAACGCGTCTTCACTTTTTACGTTTAGAAATTCATTACGCATTTATATTTTGTTGATTATGCATCGACATCATTGGGATTAAATAAGACATAAGAAATATAATCTGTGATGATTAGGTGTATGTATTAAGTATCTTCTGGAACATAATTTAACAATTTATATTACTCCTACCACACGTGTATAAAGTTCAATTTAACTAACATCGAGAGAATGTAAATGCATGTATGCGCGCGTGTGTGTGTTTGTGTGTGTGCGCGCGCGCGTTTTAAGAAAAAGTATAGTTTTTTACGTTGAACATCATTAGCTATTAGCAGTTATTAAAGCTCTGTCTCAACTGCAATGATTATGGATCGAGTATAATATGTAATAATTATTCATTAAGAAACAGACAGTTTGATGTACGCGCCGATTATTATTTGAAAATGTTAAAATATATTATCTATTAGCAATGATAATTATCAAATACATACTATGCCTATAGGCCTTAAAAATCTCATAAAGTGGCTAAATATAAGAGAAAGCGTTTTGTATATTAATATTTAAGATAAAATACTTGCGTGCACATATAAATAAAAGCAATGTTGAAAGCAACGACGAAAACTTGAATCATCCCGAAGGTCACTCTTACTACTTCCTAAAAGACTTGATTTACTTTTAAAAGAGGCAGAGAAAAAAATACCCTTGTGAAGTACACTGCATTGTACACCATTCACTAATACCAATACCAATAATGATGATGATGACGATGGAAAATAGAGTTATCAAAACAGCAGCAATCAAAGTTTAAATATGGAGGAGGTCGTAAAAAGTCTTTGTCACCGAGAACGCAATTTTCTCATCCTTCAATTAAGCATGATATTTGAAAGTAGCAATTATCAAGATGAATTATTTCTCGAGCCATTGCTGAAATTCTCCTCCAAAAGAGCTAGTATTAATAACCCGAATCACTCTTTCGGAAACCGTAAAGCCAGCCGATCGCCAGAATCGTAAATACCCCCGGCGTCATCCACAGTGCAAGAATGGCTTTGCTCCTCGAGCCGTAGAATCATCGAATCAGATAGGATTAAACTTTCTGGATTGGCACCTGTGTGACTCGGTGAAAGAAGGAAGGAATCCTCCGTCGGCTCTCTCTCTCTCTCTCTCTCGCTCCCTTCTCCTCCTTCCCTTCCTTCCCTCCGCCTCGTTCGCGTCACAGCGGCATGCCTCCGCACTGTGCTCAAACGAATATGTGAACATTACGTAACGCATTAAGATTCCCAGAGATTACGCGACGTGCAACAAATATCACGTTTTATTATTCATTTTCTATCTTATCGCCAGCGGCTCATCTGAAATACATTCGCACACTCGCAAGCATATTTATATGAGTTCGCATAAATACGGACAAATTCGCAGGAACGCGAACGCGCTCGCGCGTGTGTGTGTGCCCACGCACACGCCCCTGCGCGCGCGAACAAGCCACACACACACACACCTACGTACTCGTAGGCAGCACATTTTCACTCGCGATAATAGCCGCGCCACACAGCTCCACTGCACTTGCATACACAGTAGTACTACGTATGCGTGAGCACGATATATCCATGCGTGTCGTCGATGCGTGCGCGCGCGCGCGCGCGCGCGTAAGCTAACCAGCCCCATTGGCAACGAGACCTTTGCAGTTTCGATGCAAGTAAACCTTCTTCTAAACCTCTAGGTATTTTTTTTTCTTATTTTTTTTCCCTCTTCGGTGGATATGTGCGACCATAAAGCGACTTCGAAGAAGCGCTCGCGAGTCCCGAAAGGTACTTAATATAAAAGATAAAAGTTCCGTGATACTTTTTGTCTTTCTCTTTCTCTCAACGGTGACCATTCGTTTTTCAAGTCCTCAGGAATATGCTACGTGTGCGTAAGCATGTATAAGAGAGGCCTGGAATGTCTTATACGGGTCGTGGTAGTAAAGTTCGCCGTGGGAAGTCGCGAACGCGTGCTTTTCGAAGCTCATTGTCGATTCTCTCTCTCTCTTTCTCTCTCTCACTCACTCAGTCACTCACTCACTCACTCTCTTTATCTATTCATCTGTCTTTCTATTTATCTATCTTTCTATCCCCCCCTCTCTCTCTCTCTCGCTATATATGTATATATATGCATATATATATATATATATAATTCGCTCTCTCTCTCTCTATCTGATGTTGATCAATGTTTTAGGTAGTTCTCCTTGCTTGATTTTGTCGTGGCTTATTTTAAAAAAGCAAGTGAGGGTAAAATTTTACTGTTTCATCTTAAACGAAATATAAAATATCTAGACGTACTACTTCACATTTTTGTACAAAAAATTGATAAAATTATTCTAAAATTATTATACTGTACTGTAACGGCATTGAAATTTTCATATCTCATGGTTTTTATTTTATATATTCAATACATGAATGGCATGTAAGTGAAACATTATAAGACTTGAATGTCAATTACGAGTGCTTGCATTTTATCGGTTCTAAAAATCAACAAGTTCAGATAAATGTAAATACTAACAACAACGAAGGTAAATAGGAGAATAAGCATAAATTTTATAAACTATATAATCTACTTTTCAGAAACTAGTTTGCTGTTTAAAAATCTATTTGATTGTATTCAACAAATAGTTACAGATCTGACTTATTGAACATTTACGCGCTAGTACTTAAGCTCATTATATCGCGAGCAAGAAAAACGAATCGAAAAGATAAATAATTCCTTATAATAGTTGACATCTCCAAAAGTTAGGAAGAATGTGTAAGAATGTGGGGGATAAAACGTCGGTAAAGTTCTTCCTCGTGAATTTCGAATTAAAATTCAAATAATTTATGCAATCGTCATTGAGCCTCAGAGCTCTCTCCCTCGACGTCCAGCATATTACACTGTACAATAATAACAGTCGGGCGACGTCGATTTTCCTCTTGAATTACGAGCGATCCGAGTCACTCCAAATCGAGCCCACCGAAACATCGAGATAAAGCGTGGACCAGTTAAAGCTGGGCGATCGGAAGTTATTTCGGTGCCTCGGTGGCCTGCCGCGCAGCCACCGCAGATTACCCGACGCTGATAAACCGGCGGAGACGAAGGGGGGACGCGCATGCGCGCGCGCTCTCGTCATCGTATGTGCAAGCCGAAAGAAGATGGATTTCGGTGAGCTTCTCTCTCGAGAATCAGTGGCGCGAGCGAGATAACCGCTTCCCGGAAGCTTTTCGTTTTCGTTTGATACGCATCTTCTCAAAGGATCTGCGTGGTGATTTTCAGTTTCTCTTCTTTTGGCTAGCATTGCCATTTCTTGTCTTTTCATTGGTTTTTGTGGTCTCTTTGTTGCTCTTTATATATTTATCAACGAATGAATGCTCAGTGAAATAGTTGCACGAGTTGTTGAACCTCTCCGAGGAGTTCATACGTTCACGATGCTTATCTACTTGGAGTGAAATTGGAGTACTGATTATCTACGAATTTCAAAAGAGTTGAAGCAGTAAAACATCGCTTGAATTTAAAATGTATGTAGTTTAATGCAATGCCAAGTACGGTTATTAGAATTATGAGTGTGCTCGACAATGTTTGCGTAAGATGGTCTGATATTAAATTATCAACCTATTCTTCAAGGGAAAGTGCCGAGATTAATTCACGAAACACGCTTAGACACGCAAACTAAATGTAAATATTTCGTATATTTATATCAGGCTAAAAAAAAAAAAATTGGTTGTCTACCAATGCAGGCTAAATCAAGGTGGCTTATTGATCTTCTTTTCAATTATATTCAAATGTCCAAGTAAAAGAAATGTCTGTATTGTCATTAGTATTATATATTTAAATAAACTTAAATATTTCTACTTCAAAATAACCACGACATTTTCTTTACAGATAAAACATAAAAAAATTATACGTGTTAGTCGGTAAGATTATTAATATGAAAATAATAATACTCAGTATGAGTTATTATTTACTTTTAGTATGGTGTTAAGTATCTAAAACTCTATTAATATTCGTCTGCCTAGAAATTCGACTCTAACAATATTGAAGTTTTATCGATCAAAATATTCAACATGATAATAGGATTTTTAACCAAAGTGGCCGAAAAACTTAAAAACAGTAAATCGTCGATGTACGTATGTTTAGATGATGTTAGGAAAAAAAAGAAGAAAAAAAAAAGATCGGACCTGCTCTATCTAAGAACGAATTCATTCGATCTTGTGAAAACATGCGATTAACTCAACAAGAAATACTTCGAACAACAACCGTCACGAGTGAAAATATTTTTTTAGGTGCCATAATATTCAGTTTCTGTACAGACAATATACTCCAAAACTAAAACTACTCACATTGCGAAACTGTCAAATCATCTGAGCTCCGGTTTTTCGGATCGACTTGGCCACGAATAGAAAATCAGCAGGTGTTGGACAGCCTTGCCGACAGATAAATCGCTTGTTGAAACACCTATTAGATCTGATAGTGACAGAGTCTAAAATATTAAACATTCATCAGTAAAATATGTGAAATAAATCTCACTACGATTCACTATCATGGAAAAATTTTTAAAACCAAACGCTTCCTAACAGCACATGGAGTCTTATTTATTAGAGAATATAATGCTTTATTATCCACTTATTTACCCTGTAAAATTATTGTATTACAGCCAACTTACAGCTTATTGCCCAGATTAATTCATTTAAATGGATATGTGTGTATGTATATATTTAAATGCAACATACTCGAATAGTGGAATGTTAATATAATGCAAAAAATTAAATGATATATCCGGAAACGATCTTACGATGTATTTCTGGAAGTTAAATATTTCTATTGCCTATCTTAATTCTAATTTCAATCTAGAATTTACACCCCATCAATAGATACGAATGCGTCACAAAAATTATTCATATACATGGATATACGCTTACATAGTTATATAGAATATACAATTATTTCTACTCAGTAAGCATGATAATATTAAACATAATATTTAGTGAAATTGCAGAAAATTTTACACATTAATTTTAAACAGCTTAAATTGTTTAAATGAAAATTCAATTATTTTTATTTAAAAATATAATCTGTTGCTTCATATATATATATATCATCCGAGTAATTTGATAAATAACTCATTATATAGAGCAACAATGTATTTTATGTACAATTCATAATTATTTCGTTAAAAAAAAAAGCGTTAATATTTTACTTATGCTTACATGTAATAATAACACTGTAGTATAAAAGTTAAAATCATATATATAAATAATAAATATTGTATGTCATATTTTTTAAATTAATACGTAATATTCATTCAATTTCCAATTCATAAATTCCCGTGAAAATATTTAATCTAAATATTTTTTATAATTTGTTGATGTTGCTAATCGTAGATGTAATGACTCGATATTATCGGTTTTGTGAGCTTCACTTTCAAACAAACAGGCGCGTGCAAGCACACATGCATATATATATATATATATATATTTTAATTTTTGAAAAAACATACGCGGCCATATGTATCTACGTATCCATAAATCCAAGCTTTGTATGAATTTTCAAAGTAGGCAATTAAATCACGCTAATTAATGATAAGAAGAAGAAGAAGGAAAATCCACTCAGCATTGAAATATTTGATTATTGCCGCTTGACTTTCCACGAGAGTATAAAAGAATTCTCTAATGTTTTATTATTTCGAAAATTATTAGTATTATATTATAAACAGAGTTTGTGCGCGCGCGTAATTAATTAAATACGGGATAAAATTCACTCCAGTACTAGTTCTCACAGTAGCGAGAGCCGTGGAAATATAGAAAACACGTCTAGGCAGATTTATTTACCCTGCTCGCACTTATAAATGAAGATATATCACTCCTTGGAAAAGACTCGTAAATTATTGCCATGCGAATCTTCGTTGCATTTCCTTCTTGCATTTCTCTCTCTCTCTCTCTGCAGCTTATGATTTATATATATATATATATGATGGTAAGGGGGGTGGGGAAAAAAAATCACACAATTAATATTTTTCTTTGCGTGCACGTAAAGAATTAATAAAGTTTTACGAAGCTGGGCGGGATATTGAGATGGATAGAGTTGATATTGCGAGAAGGATAATTAGATATTGTGGAAATGAAGGTATTGTCATTGGATCGAGTGGAGCTGGCTTTCACGAAAGTCTATACACTGCAATCGAGAGTCACCATGAACTACGCAATAATACAATTAATAGACAATATTAAGTGAGATGATTTTTATTATTGATAAAGTTTGTAGAAAGGATGATATTTTCGTTCGATCCTATGCACATACACACACATGCAGAGAGAGAGAGCCGAAAGTTTCGAGAGAGTCTTTATTCTCAAGTACAGGTCCACAATAAAGTCAATACAATGTTCCAACTGAGCATTATAAAATGCCAAAATACAACGTCCGAAGCTTTAAGGAAAGCTCGCCTCCTCCACCGAGCACATAATAATAATAAAACAGGGGATCTCCTCGATGCGAAATTACGGGAGAAGTCATAGTGGAGAAATGTGGCTCGAAAAAGAAAGATGTTGGAAATAATGGGTTAGTGAGAAGGAGGGACATCCCGCTGGGAGCGGAGTGAGAACGTTTGGGTCAGCCAGCGGAACTGTTGACAGGCGTAAGCCACCCGTGCGAATAAAAAATGAGCAAATGGAGGATGCAGCTCGTGGTGGTGGTGGTGGTGGTGGCCCTCTTGAGCATATCGGCAGTCGTTGGACGGATTTGCTCGTAAATATAACGAGAGATGCCTCGTGCTCTCTCCCTCTCTCTCTCTCTCTCGTCGGGGCGATAAGGCCGATAAGCCGAATGAAAGAATACGTCTATTCGTCTTAAACTTTACTTACATATTCTGGATTCGTCGCTCGCACCCTCCCTCCCTCCCTCTCTCTCTCACCGTCTCCGTCTCCGTCTCCGTCTTGTCTCGGCGTTTCTTTTCTTTCTTTGTGAATAATATGAGTGAGTGCCGAGGCGTATCTTAATGCGTTTTTGATGCTATAAATGATGCGAGGCTGTTTCGTTGACTTTACGTGCTTTATGCGACAAAAGCTAAAGTTCACGTTTCCATTGCTCAATGCGATCGCCCCAAGATTCGTGGAAATGTTACGTCTGTATTAAATGTCAAAATTTTTCGAGACGCCTCCACACATATTTGAATAAAAATTTATTTCTCTTGGCAATTTACGTTAAGTAAGCTCTCGTAATTAGTTGTTAGAAAAACTTGAGAAATAATTATCGTGCGCATGCTCGCCAAGCGCTTGCTGTTAAATGCTTGAAATATATTAGGCATTCAAAGTCAAAATTGTTGTTATTTTTTTTTTTTACGAGTATGCTGTCTTATTGCGAAAGAGTCGCGTATTGATGTAAAGTCCGAGCGATTAGCATTTATAACAGAAATATTCCACGAGTTATTAGAATTGCGCGCATACACGGACCGCAAAATGTTCAATAAACATTCGGGCCCCGAAAGTATTTTCAATTAAAGCACAAGTGTACAAGCCATATTACACAAACGCGAACGGTCTCGAGAAAAGGAAAGAAAGATGATAGCAGTGATGGACCGTAGAGAAGTGCGTAGTCTCTTTTATTTTTTACTTGTCTCTCTCTCTCTCTCTCTCTCTCAACCGATCCTCTCCACTTGCAAGCACGGGCGTCTGATTGATTTACGGACTGTTAAGCGTTCGCAATGCCGATATTTATACCCGCCTCTAATATATCCAGCCGTAAATAACCGAGGAGGAGGCCAGTCTCTCATTTTATCCATCTCACTCACTCTCACTCATTCTTTAGCCATCTTTTCCCTCTGTTGTTCTCTTTAACTCTCGAGTACTTTGTTCACTTTTGGTGATACGTATGTATGCGGTGAGCATCGAGAAATGACCGCTGCTCGCTCGGACATTGTGCTGGAGCGCTGAGATGTGGCTTTTCTCGTAGCATAGGACTTTCTTCCCTCGGCTCCCATGCGTCTGCAGAAATAGCTTGAGCGTGTTAAATAAACCTTACATGCATGAATTTGCCGCAATTAGATGCACTTGCCGTGAAATCAAACGTCTAACCACTTGCCACTTCGCGAGGTGGTTAAATGATCATTGCAGTTTAATATAAAATTGAAAGTTTTATGTATTTGATGATCGGGCAAGAAAATGTAAGCCTCGTTGCGATGAAAATGAAGGATTTCTCGATCCTTTGATCAAGTCCTGATCCGAGCTGTACTTGGTATGCTTTGAGTGGGAAATTTTGACCTTCGCAATTGCTCTTATAATTCGGAAGATTAGTTCAAAATAAATGATACCGAGCCATCTATGCACAAAGTACTTGATAATTGTGATGCAGTTGTGCCGAGCTAGTAAAGTAGCCAATATAAGAATCTACATCCTTTCTTAATTCTCCTTTTTTAAATCTATAAGTTCTTTTGCTCTTACGTATTATTATTTCATACCTATTGGACAAGTAAATTGTATATACTTGTTTGAACATTTAGATTACTAATGAAATGCCATTTGCAACGTATTGAGCTTAAATAGAATATGTTTTACGGTAATAAAATTCAACCCAATTGAATAATTAATGAATAATAAAGAATTAAAAATCAAAGGATATTTTGAAAGAATCCTAAAACATTCGACTGCTCTTTCACCAATAATGACTAAATTGCACGTAACTATATATATGTGTGTATATATATATGCGTGTATGTATATTGTAGGAGACTATAATATACGTAGAGGAGAAGAATGTATCGAAAGATATATGTAAATTGTAGTGAAATAAAAATCCGTAAGTATGCGCATAAAGTATGTGTATTAAGATACAAGTGCAAGTACGAATCAAAATAATTGAATCGCGGAACAATGGAATTTCGTGAGAAAGGAAAGAGAAGTCGAAAAATAAAACAGGAAACTTGAGACTACAGGCGCGTGTCATAATGATAAGGACTGAGAGACGAGATAATTCGTGCGTACAAGAGATAGTCGGGGAGATCGCAGGTAGTCCCGACGAGACAGATGGAGGCGGTGAGATAGTAGAATGAGAGGAGTGGAATGAGAAAAGGGAGGGAAAGAGAACTAAGAAGATCGTTCCAAAAGGAGCTTCTGGTCAGACTTTTTACGGACGTGGGTTATTATTAATGAATTGCCGACTAGATGTTTGCATGCGCGTAGCGGTCGACCTTTTCGGCCTTTTTCTATCACAGATTTTTCTATACGGGGGTCGAAAAAAAGCCAACGTCACCGCTGTCGTTGACGTCGTCATTGCCACTCAATCTATATACGCGCTTTTCAAAACGTATATATATTACACACCTCGCGTTCTCAGTTCTTGGAAGAGTCGCTCGAATACGTCGATCGACGAAAGGGGAATCATTAGGTGGTGGACTGGGAGAAAGAGAAGAAAATAATGTTACGCGAGCATCTCTTGTTATAAATCATCTTAACAAGATGACTTGTGATGAGTTCGAGGCATCTGGGCATAGAATTTGGCCTTTTATTGGTGATTTGCCAAGAGGAATACAAGTTATCAATTGGTATCAGAATATATTTATTTATATGATCCTTCAAGAATACTCGATATAACGACAAACGTCGAAAAATTAACAACAATGCATAATTTATATAATGTATTCACCTTCGTTTCTATTTCAATAAAATCATTTTTTCTAAACAAGTGTATATATTGATTTGTAACTGTAATCACTTGATAAATCAATCATTATCCGCATCAAATGAACATGTTTTCATCTCCATGAATATGAATTATAATACTTGTACATTATTAAAGATTTAAGGAAATTCTCTCTCTCTCTCTCTTATAAACTCGTGTCTTCGTGTCAACAAATTCACACCCATATTTTTGCGTAGAAATATATTATGCGCAAATGCGTATGAATAATATGATTCTAATTATTTGAAACGATAATTACTTTTAAGTATTCTGTATAAGTTAAAGTTAAATATAGTTTAATACTTAATCAATATGAAAATTTAAGAAATAAATATTCGGAATCATAATGAGAACCATCAGTTTATTAAAATATAATTTTAAAAATTTAAGCTTCAAATTTTTTAATTGACTTCTTTTATATATGAAATGATTATGGATATTATATAATTTATCATTAAATACTATATTTTCAATAGCTTAATAGCTTCTTTAATAGTAACAATAAATTGCTTTGCTTTAATTTTATAACTAAATTTATATTTTAGATTTTAGATTTAGACTTTTTTAGATAATTTTCATCATCTAACAAGTTAAATTACTAAAATAATTAATTCTTTCAATCATTCAAATCAGCATAATAATCTGACTTTATTATTGTTTAGCATTTTGCAAATTACAATTATTTTAACGATAGTTCATTTACGTACCAAGGATTTCATCGTAGAGCTTTCTTTTGATTATTTGATTATTTAATTACAATTATTATCAATGAGTAACTGAGGTGACAGCTCATTGGAGTTGAACGTTAAATGTAAAAATACATTGTTCATAATTCTTATTGCACCGAATCGTTATTGTTTAATTCTGCAGTTTCCCTCTCATTTAATCAAATACGTATATGTAGGCGTACGTTAATCGATTGAATCAAAAATTAATTTACTTGTAATTAATAAATAAAATACAAGTATAATGTGTATACAATAACGTAAATTATGTAAATACGACAGATAATCCTATGGATACCCACATATTATTCATCTCCCAACTCACGAACGGATGGGAAATTCCCAACGATCTCATCCACAAAACTACCTGACCAGGAAACCAGAGTGCAATAATATAATATAAGCGGCATTATATATGAAGAAAAAAAAAAACTAGGCTCACATATTTGCTCGATCCTATAAATCATAATGAAATATTTTTTCGATTTCATTGCATAAAGTGCTTTGTCGTCGAGTTATTTTAATTTATTCTATTTCCGCTTTTCCCATAACTCTCGGCAAACAGCGGAGGCCCGGCAGCAAAGAATTAAAACTTTGTATTTGTACATCTGACACATTACTTAGCATAAGTGAAAAATTAGCCTCGGCACACTTAATTAAGTATAACTAATTATGGGCGAGTTCATTAAGTGTAACACATGTTACTTTAAATATTGGCGGACCGCTCCGACACATCTCTCCCAATCCTTTCTAGTTACTTTTATTTACCAAGTAAAGCGTCTACGCCATAACATCAGCCCAGTAATTTGACGTTTATTTATTAAAAAAGTGTGGACGCGTGGCACTTGCTCTCGGCATGTCGGACCGTGTGATTGATGAAATCATTTTGGTCGTTTTGGCCGACCCTTTCCTCGACCTCTGCGATCCGTAACACGATCCTGGCGAGCGCCTGGAGCCCGTAAGCAGATTATGCGCGAGGATTAATGTAATAGTTTTTTTACTTTCGAGCTCGTTCGGACGAAAAAAGGCACATCGAGACAAAGGGCATCGATTTCGGAGTCGTTTATTATGAGGAAAAGCCTGTATGGAGGGAAGCCCTTTGTCTCTTCGGGTTCGACGTGTGTTGGTTGGCGGGCGACAGTGAGAGATTCGATGCTTTATCGAGCTTGCTACATGATTTTAATGAACTGGCAAAGTAATATTGATAATCGAGTGAGAGCCGATTGAATAATATCAACAATAATTGAAGGGACAAATTCTTTTTGCGAAAAATCAATATTCACGCTTTATTTTAAATGTGTTGTATTCTTATTGAATTTATGGACAATTCTTGTGGTTATTCGAGTCATTTGATTATGAGATTATCGGCAACATTTGAAGGCAAATAATTTAATAATCATTGATAATCATGAAATGCAAAACTATCTTGTATGTTCAAGTATTGATAGATAAATTTATATTGGAAACGATTTTATTAGGACAAAATTTTCTTCAATAATATTTATTATAATGCTCAGGAATATTTTATTTGACAATTATTTATGATAGCTAGTGAAAATAATAGTGGATTAATGAAAATTTTACGCGTCAATCTCGCGTACAAGTTATACATCTCTACTTTTTATCGCAATTCTAAACATTATA
Source organism: Ceratosolen corneri (assembly GCA_030522565.1). Classification (NCBI taxonomy): domain Eukaryota; kingdom Metazoa; phylum Arthropoda; class Insecta; order Hymenoptera; family Agaonidae; genus Ceratosolen; species Ceratosolen corneri. Next base: position 13,207 of record JAPYYT010000130.1, on the reverse strand, counting down.
ATTCTCCATTATATTGGATGAAAAATTTCTACAAAAGTTTCATTCTAAATAATGACCACGCAGCTTATAAAATATTAAGTATTTAACAGCTAATATATAATAAGCAATAGGGTATTTTACAAGATTATGCTCATTCCATTATTTCTTATTATTTTTTATCATAACACATCATATAATGCTCGGAAGGCATTAAAATGTTACCTTTCTATAAATGCAAAATGTCTGGCTGTATTATAGAAAGTAATATTTGTATTTGAAGACGTAAAATCGTATTGAATCTTTGCCTATTACATCATTATTAAAATTTGTATTCCAATACTTACGCAATCAAGATGGAGCAAAGTTGTGGAGATCTAGTGGGCAAATGTAAATGACACACGGAGCTCAAAATAAAAATAAGTATGCACTTGTAATTGTATAGGGAATAAGCATAACATATTAAGGAAACAAACGATCAAAGCTTATTTACGTGCATAAATAGTAAAAGTATATATCGCAAGGAGGATAGAGAACGACTGGGAAATAATTTGTGTGTGCGCATGGAGGCCCGTGTGTGTGTGTGCCTGTGAAGGAAAAAGGAGGAGTTTAATGGAGAAGATGGAAAGCAAATAAAATAAGTGTGTATGTAAGAGAGGAATTGAAAGAAATATCTTAAATACGTAGAATCAGTATTTTAATCTCAGATTTTTTGAGCGAGGTAATTTCCACCTCATCCTATAATCGTATATAAAAACCAACAGACGTGAAAAATAATAAAAGGAAGAAAAAAAGGAAGAGAATAAAAAGAAGAAGAAATTAAAGAGTATATGAAGGAGGTAAAAGCTGTACCTCTACGCTTGCAAAAATATATCAATACCTCTAAAATCTTTTTAATTAAAAGTCTCACAGGCTGCTCAAATCACTTAGGCCTCGATGTCTCTCTAACTTACCGACTTCAGCCCTTTGATTCGTATTTATTTTATGATTGAGGTAACGCTAAATCAATAGCTAATTATAAAAATACACGAGTATTGTGAGTTAAGGCAACAGCATTTCAAATACAGTAATTCAATTACACTCTATTTACCACAACTGTATATGGTAAATGAAAAAAAATGTTCATATTTAGTCAAATTATTATACATGAAATACACACGATCTAGCCAATGCTAATGGTAATGACATATCGATTAAATAAATTGTTATGTGTTCATAAGGTCGCAAAAAGTTGAACGCAAAATTTATCTTCGATAAATAAATTCATCTCATTAACAATTTTATACATTATCATAATGTTTAGAGTGAGATTAATCTAATAAATATATGTGAACTGCGGCTATTTGAATCTAGGATAACGTGCATTAATATTAATAATCAAACATATATACCAGAATTAAATTATCTTTTTTAGAATTTAGTTGGCAAATATAATATTATAATACAACCGCTAAAGTATTTGTGCTTCTTCACACGTGACATTTCATCATAAATAAAAGCGAAAGAATTCTTCAACTATAATATACATTGGCCATGTCCAACAATTTAAATATGAAGTTAATAAATTTCACTTCGCTTCTACATTGCTAATCCATTGTCCATATTCTTTTTTTTCTTTTTCTTTTCGCCAGTTATGTACACGTAAACAAATATGTATGTATCTCCTTACTTAGTTCTAGTTTATTATTTATCTTCGCATTCTGCTTATTTCTACATTCGTTGGATTTAGCGTAGACTCTCTTTAGAAAAGGGACACGTGGCATGGTCACGTGTCAATAAAAGAATATCCGTCAGCCGGTCCGCCATTCTTTTTCTTCCTTCCACTCTCATTTGTTACCCAACAACAATGGAAAATAAAAATAGGAGTGAGAGAATGAGATCGTCAGTATTAGGCTATTTAAATTGAAAGTAGAGAAACAGCATCAGATTTCAGGTAGGCATAATGCATGTAGACTGTACGTGTATATAATAGGTGAAACTCTTTCAATGCCAAGATTTTCTCCACAAAATCCTTAGTTATTTTATTCCCTGTAAATTTATTAATGACAACAACGAATATTAACTTTTGGAATAAAATAGGTTGCTTAAGGCAGCCGTAGTGATCAACTTGTGGTACATTAATCGTTAAATTATTCAATTTAAGGAATTATACTTTAATATATTGAGATGCTTGAAATTTATAAATGATTGTCATTATTGGCATAAATATTATTGCATTAATCTTAAGTTATTGATTAATTTTAACAAAAATTAATCTTCATTATTATAGGGAATTAAATTCAATTAATTAAACAGCTCTCATTAATTATGAATATCAAGTTTCGTAAAAATCATAAAAATTTCTATACATTTTACGTATATAAACGTTTTTGTTTTTCATAGAGTTTTAGAATAAGTTTGCGCTTAAACGGAAATTTCGTTTTCTCCTATTTTTGATGTCTCACAAGCAATACAGGTTCCGTTGGAAGTACGCATATCTGTAATTAAATACATGTATATATGCTTTACCAAACTGTTTGCAATCTTTCCGAAAAAAAAAACCCAAGTATGATTTAAATAAAGATGCACGTAACAAAAATTTTAAAGAAACAAACAAAACAATCTCGTGCAGAAAGCTAGGAAGAAAATTGTAATAATTTAATGTATATTAATCATGTATGTATATTAATCAGTGATGTGATTCGTTGTATGAGTGTGTGTATTTATAGTAATGTAGAATTCATTGTGAGGTTATAATTTTAAAAGTAGGCTCATATAAGCACATTTTAAGAAATTTTCATCCTCGACGTTTTTATAAAGGAATGCTTGTAATAAATTCCTTCAATGTCTAGCCAACCCAAAGAAAGTAATATATAAGCCGGTCGAGCATAGATCATCAAAGATATTCAAAAACATTGACTTTCCTTACTCTTGCACATTTTGATATTTTGGACGTTTTTATGAGAAACGTAAATTGAGTTTTGCAATAAATATAGTATAAAATGTAAAATATATATATTTCTAATATAAAAATACTGTCAAATATTTGCGTGTGTAAAGCTTTACATTGGACAGGATTCTTTATTTATGAAACACTTTTTTATTTTTAAAATTGAAGCAAATACAGTGTCTTGCCAATTATTATTGTAAATTGTCTTCTATTTGAATGAAATTGTATGATTCAAATAACAATTAAATGCTCGTTATTCATAAAGAGTCTACGCAAATTTATTACGTAATTTATATATATAGATATAGATATTCATTAATGACGAACAATGTAGTGCTTTGTAAAATGAAAATTTATAAATTATCCAATTAAAACTCATTTAGTTTATCCAATGTTGAATCTGGCAGTAATAAAACACTTAAACGTTTGAAATGCGACTATTTTGAGAATCAATTTAATTTTGCCATTGATTTGTTTTCGAGATAGTCGACGAATGAGATGCTACTGCATTAAAACTGGCGTGTACCAAAAGCGATCTGTGTGAGTAATGACCCGACATGAAGTATTTGACTATTAAGCGGCTTAGACTAGACGAGGCAATTGCCAGAGGCTGTAAGCTCGACTTTATAATAATTATTATAAGCTATTGGCAATATATCGATATATTCTTCGATATAACGCAATGTCCAAAGAGATCTCAAATTTTTATCAAATAATTATGGAAAATTTATCTTGCAAATAATGCGAGCTCATAAACAGCGTTTAAAAAACCATAATGCCGTGTAATGGCCGATCGTTTGAAATCTATTTTTTTCGGCGCACAAAATAATATAAAATAATTATAAATCACGTGCTTACCTACATTCCGAGATGAGATTTCATGATATATGGAGATTTTGCAATTATAATCGTAAACGCGAAACCCAAGCTTTAAAATACCAATTTCATATAGCCGTATACTAACAGTATCAGGCCAAAAGATATAAAAAATATAATAAAGTGCATACATTATTTTTTTTTTCCCCTCTTTGGCATAAATATCGAACTATTGACTTCGCTTAAATTGCAGTTTGAAACGATCGCTGGTCGGCTTTCCTTTAAGTCTCAAGCTGAAAGTATAAATGATATACACACAAATCGCCATATTACATTCAGAGCATAATCATCGCATCGCCGCGACTGAATAATGCTCGCAAACCCACACACACGCACACACACACACGAATGCAAGTATGGCTTTTGCAAAATATGCGTGTGTGGTATGAAATTGTATCTAAAGTAGACTAATAAGAGAGACCACAATTTCATGAATACAATTTACACTGCGTTAAAAATAGATTAGAGTTTCTAATTTTTCTTCCTTGAAATATAATTTGCGGGTTAATTTGATAGAAAATAAGAAAAATTGTAAAAAGTACATGTTGAAAGAAAAATTTGATAACATTGAATGAAATTTATAGAAACTTATTATACTCATCATTTCACTTTTTCTTTCTTATTTTTATCATTCAATTTTATTTAATCGGTACATTTCATTGTACTGAATAAATAATTTTTTAATAAATACAAATGCCCTGAACTCATTTTCATTCAATTATACAAAATATTTATTTTGTAATAATCATTACCAACTATTGTCTTGGACGTCTTTTTCATCTATAATCTGAAGAAAATTTATTTAATGAAATTATAATAACTAATTTCAATGAAGTTCCAATATGAATTAGCTATTGTCAATACTTTAACCATTTAATTAATAATTAATTATACTATTATTGGTTTATTTGTATTTTTTTTTTTAATAATTATACAACTATTTGAAACGTGAATTTTAGTTATATTCAACGAATTGGACTAAATTTTTTTTCAAGCAATTATTCAAAAAATTTATTGTTGTTTAAAAAAAACATTTAATAATTCAATTAATTCATATTTTATTGGATTTCATTTATTATTAGTATTTACGTAGAATAATATTAAATATGACCTATTATCTGTAGCTCTAAATTTTAATGTTACAAAAATTATTTTACAAGTGTAAAATTGTAGTTAAAAATTTTTACACGCTTATGTATTTTTGGAATTTATGTAATTTTATAAAAACTCGAACTTAAGCATTTTATCAATTATTTTTTATAGCGTAATAAACCACTCTTATAGAGGAATAATTTTATTTTATAGATTGAAATCTAAAAAATTATAATCCTTTCTTTCAACTTGAAAAATAATGGCACAACAAAAATTATTATAATAACTAAGTGAAGTAAAAATTTAAAAGTAACGATAGTCTTATTTGATCAGACTTTATCTCAATACTTTAGAAATATCTATTTAAAAATGTGGATTATACCATATTATTAACAGTATGTTGTAAATTCTAAATCTTGTTAATCTTTTGTATGCAAATTTCTTTGAAGGCGTACGCACACGTAATATATATGTATGTATATGTATATACACAGACAATAGATGTGGATGGGTATGGAAATGATATATTCGTCTATGGCTCTCTCTCTCTATTATTTTTCTTTAACATTGCATTTTAGTCTTCAATAATCGTGAGATTTTTTTTTTCTTGATGATTTGCTTGCCGTTGATGGGAGCTAGCACTCACGCGAAAGGGCTTATCGACTCGTGTAAACAAGGATAGTTATTTGAAAGAGGGGGAAGGAGAGGCAATCGAGTTGGTAAGACAGCATGTGGCGGCCCTTTTGCTAACGAATGCGTCTTCATAACAGAGTTCAATAGCTTCGGTCTCCTCTCTTTCACTTTTGCATAGTTATGTTGCCGGCGGTATATAGTGATCCTGGGAACATTTCGCGCTAAGACGGTAAAACGAGTTTTGCTATAAATGCGGATTTAATGTAATGTGGCGCAGTCTAGAGTCAGTAACATTCGATATAGACTCGGGCTGGAAAAATTGGAATTTGTTTATACCGTCCAGGGAGGCTAAGAGGCGAGCCAAGAAGCACTATGTACGACGATGAAAAATTGAAAAGAGTTTGGATTCTTATTTGGACAGACGCGGATGCATACAAAGGGCACTACTTGTGACACTTGCAATTAATTGCCCGTGACAATGCACTCAATTGAGTTGTTAACAATTTTTTTAACAAATTATATTGGTTTTTAAGTGAAAATTTCTATTTTAAATGTACGATACATTATATTGAGAATCAAATTAATTTTTCGTTTACCTTAAAAATACTTTTTACTTTAGTGTAAAACTATAAATATAACATTTAGCATGAGGAGATGGGAAGTAAGATTAGTTCCTTATTTGTTATTTGAATTATTGATTTATCGTGATTATCTTCCGATGCTCTCCAATTTCAATTTCAACGTTATCCAATATACAATATATTACTTAAATTATAATCAGAGGAACGTATTTATTTTGATAAGCTTAAAGATGAATATTAAATTTTAAGTTAGATAAACTTGCTCTTTTAAAATATGTTTTATGATAATTGTAATAATATTATGTATATTAATTAAGATTTCGATGTCTTAATAATATTCAATGTGATAGTGTTTGAAAAAATTGAAGAAATATTTTCTATAAATTTCCTTAATTTAACATGTTTTAAAACATACCGAATACTTGTCTATAATATTGTTTATTACGATCTCTATTATATTTGTCAAATTCTCGTTATTTACATAGTGATTTATTGTAGAAACACAGTCTCAATCATTTATTCTGAAAATGCTAGAAAATGTTCTAATTAACATGCACATGACACTGTCGTTTTATATTGATATTCGTCTTTTAAGTTGAATTTTATATTTATGATTATAATGTTAAATATTTCACTGTCGATCATTATAATTACAATATTATTGTTATATGTGTAATACGTTCTAATTGTTGCTTGTATCGTATTCAATATAGGTATATAATATATTATATAATATACTGTATTTAAACATAATTAGTTTGTAATTAAATTCTCGTGTTTTTGAGCCTTGAAGTTTTGCAATTTTGCAACGCTTTTATTTTATTGAAAAATAATAGTCTCGAATTTTTAATTCATACAGCTTTAAGCCCCCGGCTACAACCAATTCCAAGATTGAACGAGAACTCGGTAATCCGTATCTCGTAAATACCTATTTACCCTTCTTTAAATAATACTTATTGCTTGCATTCATCAGTATTCCAACGTGGAGTGGATAATGCGAAAAACTGGATTACCAGAAGGATTACGCTTTCTCGAGGAATTCATGAAAGACTCGTTGAGACGAAGCTACGCCATGGGATTTGTATCTAAAGTGCGACTGATTCATCGATCTTACAATCTTTAGAGCTCAAGTTTGAAAAGCCTCGCTCTTACTTCAGCTACTGACGTTTGCTCGCAAAGGTAGAAAACTTTTGCGGATATTCTTCTTATAAAGCGGATGTCTTCCTCTGGCCAACGCCACCACGCTATACGGCCGCCTCAATAATCTTAATAGCAAGATATCGAGGTTCGTTTCGCCTTCTTTTTTCTTCAAGTTTTATGCGCCAAAATGCACACTGAGCTTCCGCAAGGGGAATTTTGTACACTAGAGAGCGAGAGAGAGAGAGAGAAAGTTGGAAGTAAGCAAAAAGCAAAAGAATCAAAGCGCGAGCCAAGTCGAGAAATAGAAAAAGGGACCAAGTAAAATGAGATTTATTTAATTTAAGGAAACTTCAATAAAAATTAATCTTATAGATAAGTCCATAGTTAGTGATCATCTAATGATAAATTTCTGAATAATTAGTACGTAGTATTAGTGCAATAGTAATAAAATTTAAATAATAACAAACATATAATATACCTTTTGTATATGAAAAATGTATATCTTTCGTATTAGAGATTTACAATTACAAAAGCCATTACAATCCTGTAACATTCAAATATACAGTTCAAATCTTTTATTTCACTTATGATTTCGTATTTATCGAATTTTATAGTTTCGACATCATATTTCTCAAATAAATAGAATGAATTTTTTTTGAAGCTACAAGAGGTAAAGAGAAAATTTATTTTCAATATCGAGCCCTGCAATATTATACTTTAGGTTTGGGGCAAAAATTTTATTTTCTTACATCTTAACGTTTAACTTTTATTCAATAGTGGATTTTTAAATTATTTATAACTATAAATATTACATACACACGCGCACGCTGAACTGAATAATACTGAACCAAGAACAATTGTTATCATTGTATATAATATCAGATCACATGTATTTTGCTATTTTCGATAATTTGTAATTGTTAAATTCTTGTCAAAAGTATATTTTACTTGTTAGTTTTACGAAGATTACGAATGGAATGATGCATTTGAATGTACAGTTTGTTTATTAAACAGTGGATAAAAGTTCAATCATTTAAAGTAGAATTATAATAATTAAAGTTTGAGTTACGAGATAATTATTGTATCTAAGCAAATAATTTTTGCTGGCTAACCTCTTTATAAAGACAGCTATAGTGAACCAATACTTGAGTAACGTAATTTTGTCTAAATAGCGGTTTTATCATTTCACGCGGTGGCTGCACAGTTTATTAAATGTCAACAATTTGAATAACGTTTGATAATTTCAATTTGCGGTTCACACGGATGGCATTTGAACGAGCCCCTCCGAGCTCCACAATTTTAAAGAGTTAATGTTGAACGCGGGGTAGAGTAATTGCATGGCATATTTAGTGTAAAAAGTGCCTATGAGGGAGCAGATTTTCCGAGCATCCAGCTCGGACGAAGGCATTCTTGGAGATGAGGATAGCGGCGGTGGAGGGGGGAAACTTGTATAATAATAGAATGCTGATGGAGGAGAAGAAAGGCGGTGGTCGGCTGGGCCTCGTGGCCCAATTGAGGAAGAATTAGGAAGGCGTTTAGACCTCGAGACCCACGCGCTCATTGTGATTATGGCAGGTCGCGTAGGTACGTGCAGCAGCTCTGTCCCTCATTGTCGTGAGGAGCAGCTTGTGTTGGTAAGAGTGGACGCAGCCGGAGCTGGACAATATAGCTTTTGCTTTCTTGCAGCCGCGCAGCACTTGGGAAGCCAGGAGGCAGCAACCGGCGGAGGTGCCCGTGGTTATAAGCACATTTTTTCTTACTTTTCAGCTGGTTTTCTCAAGTACCTTAGCGGCTAACGCGAGCTGAGACGTTTGGAATTATTATTGAGTTGGCCTGCCCGCTCAATTGTACTTTATAGGAATAAATGAGACGTTGAAATTATTAGTCGCTCGGATTTTCCTCTTCATTCTCTCTTTCCTTTTATTCGTTATTATTAGACTGTTGTTTATTAGGTTCCGATATGAAATGGCCATTGAAAAAGAGTGGATCACAAGCCTTTGATATCACAACGTTTATCGATAATGTTGGTGATATTAAAATTATTCAATTATCTTGATTGCCTTTCTCGCGATATCATTGACAAATTTTTATTCCAATTCTCTCATGAAATTCGATTATTCAAGACCGCGTTCAAATAAAATAATAGAATATACTCAATATGAATAATTATGAATAATATAATAAATACATATAATATGAAGCTATTAATTTGCCTTTTTTTTCTTCTTCTTTGCCTATGAACATTGTTTCTCCACTAAAAAATTTATATTATTCAAAATTTTTGTTAGTTTCCGGTGAATTTTCATTGTTATTTCAAAGAATGAGGAATCGAAGTTTGCTAGTACAGTGCAAAAACAGTTTGGAAGGTAAATATTGCCTCGGCAGATAGGCAGTTTATCGGCCAATTGATTAATCGAACTGATTCTTTCGGCCAACGTATTTAAAATATTCTTACCTCGCATTCTCACGACTCCTATCGGATATTATTCAAACAATAGCCCGAAGCTTATCTACGCAAGCATATTTGCATAACGCAATCATACAAAAGCTCGCGCGCCCACTTGCAAAAACCCCATCGCAATTACAAATTCCAAGATCTTCGTACGAATACGAAAATAACTATCAATAATGACCACGAATCATGACCTCGCTCAATAACCCATGCGTAAGGGTCTAATCCCGTTGTAATAAAGAAGAATATACAAGAGATCCTTAGAAAATGGAGCTTTGAGGAGGCACGTATTAGCAGTTGCGCACAAACACGCGCGCCCACTTTGTGAGGGGCAGAAGTGAAAAATAGCTACCTGTCCGCGCAAGCGGCAATTTTCTTATGTAGAGAGCGCGAGCCAAACAAAGCATCATTGAAGGCATTATTCATTCGACCGCGAGAGGAGACAGCAACGACTGTGTACCGCTCTCGAGATGAATTGCGGTATTAGCGCGCGCGCGCGCGCGCGCGACTCGAGCTGCGGCGATCCCGCAAACGAGATGAATATAAAAGGCGTCGAGGCAAACCGCAGAGAGAGAGAGAGAGAGAGAGAGAGAGAGAGCGAGAGAGAGGCTCTTGGCACTCTTCTCGAGGACGCGGACGATCTCCTTGGAATATCGGCAGGCACTCATGCGGACAGGCGACATCCGGCCACGCTTTCTGCGGTTTAAAGCCTTTTTTCGGCCCCTTCCCTCTCTGTCTTTGGCCGCCTCATCTACCACCTCTCGCTCGCTCGGCCTTTTTCCCTCTTCACTCAGCTTCAAAGAAACTTAACGACCGAAATGTTTATTTTATGACCTCCCCGTATCAATAAATTATGTTAAGCGATTATATGTAGATCGGCCTGGCATTAGAATAAAATATTGCCATTCGATGGGAATGAATGTGTACTTGTCGTCGTTTGACCAAATCGGCCTCACGATAATGAGCCCCTTCTTTTTTAACTATAATAATAATAATAATAATAATAATAATATCCGCCTAATCTCATTCTCTATCCCCATTAATCTTTATTCGCCGTTGGCCACTATGGGAGCTGAAAATTCAACGCCACATCCCAATGTGTGTATCCATATACATGTATATATATATATATATATATATATATATGTGTGTGTATGTGTGTGTGTGTGTGTGTGTGTGTGTGCGCGCTGTTAATTGAAGAAAATTGTCGAGCCAAAGCCAAAACAGAGAAGCGAGGAATGGAGCAAAGTAATGTACGGCACTCTGCTTGTGCAATATTCCTAAAAGTTTATTTATTCTTTGTCTGCTTTTTGTCAATCGGTCGGTCGCCGAGTCCCTGGCTTCGCGGAAAGTATATAGATTTGGCGATTCATGAGCGCGCAGCCACTTTTTGCTACGTAGCCACCGGATGGCACTTTAAGGTTTTCTTGCGCTGGCTGGGAAGAGAAACCTGAAGCTTCGATAATGTCATACTGCCTCTCTCTCTCGCGATATTTCAATCGACGTGCCAGCAGTGCCGATTTATTGTCATTATTCCTCGTTGCTATACGAATGCCTAGTAACAAACAAGTCCCCCCCGTACTTTATATCAATTTGTTATTATAAGAATGAGCTACCTTATTTGGTAGTCGGGACTGCACGTAACGACCGTCTTTATCACAAGTGTGCAAATGACGAATGAAGCGATTAATGAAAAATTACCAATTACATTGCGCCAGTGCCCGCAAACTTTTCTCCATTTACTCTGTCATTTGTAATCGATTCAATAAAAATACATTTTTCAGCCAAAGCGCTTATATAGTTAATAGCCATACTCATTGCACTCTTTAATAAGCTATTCTGATAAGTAAAGCATTTTATTAAATGTAAAGAATTTTATTAAATGTAAAGTGGGTAGTTTACAAGGGCCGAGGAAATATTGAATTGAAAATTAAAAATACTTCAAATCCAATCACATTTGTATACCTAAAAGTAGTACCTAATTATAAAAATTCTCACGAATAATTACAAGTATTGGTAGTGTTATTGCTGATAGTTTACTCGTAGTATTCTCTAGAAATTCCAGACACTCAATTTTTCAATGAATGTCTTTAATATTTTTAACTTCGTGGTTTTTCAATTTGCAATTCAGAGACTAAAATAATCATAGAGTCTGCATTGCAATTATAATAAATGAGCGTGTTTTCATTGAGAATGCCGACAGTTCTGTAAAATGACGAATCGAGATATAACGAAATATAAATATTGTATAATATGTTCATTATTGATAAATTGCATGAAATTTATCTTTGGCTAAAGCTCAAAGAATCTGTTTCTTAAATCAAGTTTTAATCTCATTAATTGCCATTTACATGTGAGTTGGCCATTGATTATAATGAATTTCTCCTATTATATTTGCACTTCATAAATCTGTAGTAATGTATTTATCCATTTGAATTTTATCTACTTACGATTGATCTTTAAAAATCATTTGCACAATTGTCATACATATTTGTTAATTGTAAAATGCCAATTAATAGCCTCACTAAAAGATGACTATTTAGCGTTCAAAATCAATGTATGCTTATATGCTCAACTAAATTAACACGATTAACTATGGTGGTTTGACATTTTTAAACATAACAAATGCATTCGAAAGAATAATTGTTTATTAGCAAATTTCTTTAATACTTTGAACTATAAGGGGATTACAATGAACGAAGGATTATTCATTAAACCTTCGTCAGCTCAATATTATGCAAGAGCTATTTGATTCTCTATCATTTTCAAAAAGTACTAATCATACACGCAATTATATACACATATGCTCTTATATTACTGTACTGTGTACAACGAAAAGGTTGTACATCCAAAAGATTTCGTCGTTTACATATTTTCTTACGAATCCCATATGAATCCTATAGTTTTTCAAACATTCTCCTTTCATCTCATCATACAATAAATACACACTCTCGTGTCTGCGGTTCATTCGTTTTTCCTACGACTTGATTCCCCCCCCCCCCATTCCTCCCACAAACAACCACACCGTACAACCGCCACCGCCACCCACACGCGCGAACACAGTCACACACGCACGCACGCACCGACACACACACACGCACACGCGCGCAGACACAACCCGCGCCGCCCCACCCCGATCGCCACCGTCAATTCTCTCGTGCTCTTTCATTCACCCCACCCCAAAGCTTTTCCATACCCTTATTCCTTCGCGGCCGCTCACACACGCACACCAACCATGCCTGCAAATGCAAACACAAGCACGTGCAAAAACTGCCAGCCACAGGCAGCAGTTGAAAGTTAAAAGCGCCCCTGCGAGAGGGCTGGGCATTTCATCCGCGATGAGGGCGGGGCGTACATCGAACTCTCGCCGAGGGGTGGGGGAAGGTAAAGGGCTGGCCTACGACCGGAGTGGCGTTCCGCCCCCACTCTCTTGGCCGCCGCACGTAGCGCTTATCCTTTCTCGCTCCCTCTCTCCCTCCCTCGCCCTCTCTCGCTCTCTCTCTCTCTCTCTCTCTCTCTCTCTCTCTC
>JAPYYT010000129.1:0-84365 GCA_030522565.1 Ceratosolen corneri | reverse complement strand
AGAGAGAGAGAGAGAGAGAGAGAGAGAGAGAGAGAGAGAGAGAGAGAGAGAGAGAGAGAGAGAGAGAGAGAGATGATGATGTTCATCTATCTTCTTGGCGGCGAATGTCAAGTGGTGGAGAAAGAAGGAGAGAGAGAGAGAGAGAGAGAGAGAGAGAGAGAAAGTGGATCAGAAAGTGGATTGGCGAGAAAGTAAGAAGAGGGAACAATAACTTGGAAGGAAGTGGGAACACCGTGAAATCAGAGCGTTAAAGCCGAGGCGCGAAAAACGGATGGATGTAAGGGCATGTGCGTGTGCGCATACAGGTACGGGGACATGCGGTTCAAGGTCCATCGATTGCTTTTACCTTTCCCGCCGTCCAGTTGATGTGCAATCTTTTTTCAAAGTTAGAGTCACAACTTAACTGTAAATGATGTGGTCTTTCTAGATATAAAGAAGGAGAAACAGAGAGAGAAAGAAACATACACACAACAAAGGGAAGTCACCTTTTTTTCATCGAATGCTCCAGTCGTTTCAATTGAAGTGTCGACTTCTTTTGTGCACTACTGCGAAAGCCATGGAGGTCCGAGTATCTAATTTATGGCTATTAAAAGTACAAATTCTAGCGTACCAACACTAAAGATTTCAGTGTCTTTTTTCTTGCAACAAAATAAGATTTTAACTGACATCGTCTTTTCAAATGAATGGTCGTCTGCTTGTTAACTTCAATAATGTGAAATTTAGTACAATAAATAAAATATCCGAAACTTTTTATGGAAAGTTCTAAATGAAGTCTCTACAAGAAAATGTTGACTTTTTCCTTTTGGTTGTAAAGGCAAATATGGCAATATGTATTAAAGTGATGACAGTCTCAGAAGATCTATATCTCAACATGGTTAAGAAAATTTCTTTTTAATTTTATTCAATTTAAGAAAAACTAAAAGAAAGTATGTAAAAAATAGATAAATAAAATAATTATGTCTTTAAAGTAATCTTAAAGCTACTTCATTTTTAATTATTATTAAAAATTTAAGGGAATGCTTTTACTTTGGATAACAAATGTTATATCTCAATACTTATTCTGAAATTGATAATGAATTCAGTACAAAATTTACGGCGTGAAAATTAACATATCCTTGCTAGTTTGATAATGACAAAAAAAATAAAAAAAATCTTCTATGTTTCACCCTATCATGTTCATGCAACTGCAAAATGTGGAGTTGAACATAATAAATGAGTTTAACTCTGCACGTTTGTCCTTACCGTTCTCTTCTTTTTTATATTGTATTTTAAACTGATTCTTAATCCATAAAAGATGATTCATTGAATACAGAATTTCATTAAAACCAAAATACAATTGTCTAAAGATACTTATCATTAAAGAAGCTTTTAAAAATCTCGAACGCTTATTTAAAAAAAAAGAACAATAAATTTTTTAAAAAAGTACTCCTACCCAAATGCGACTGAATAGGAGCCGTCGACCCATCAACAGATCTAACACCCAAAATGAAAGAGAACAATCGTTTTATCGTACAATAATATCCGGCCACGCATGTATTAGTTTTTGTTCATCTTGATCTTACCACTGAGATTCTTATCCAACAGCCGCACAACGCCTCATATAAGTACGTATACATCGTGTAGCACAAAAAGAATTTATCAGCCTCGTCTCATCAAAAAGCGAGTCTGGTGAGCCAATCCGATTAAAAAGAACAATACACGAAGAATAAAAGAAATACGCGCACGCGTAACTATATTACTTGTAGAAATCGGGCACAAGAAATCTCATCCATTCGTATCCGTATTCACCATCAGAGGCAGATAGGTTGTACAACATTTCTTTGCGCCCCCGTACCCTCACCCTCCCAAATTGGATGGATATGACCGAGGAAGAGAGTTAGAGAGAAGAGGAAGGAAATTCACCTTTGTTCGTCTGGGCATTCGAGAAACCAGTGTTTTTACTTCCTGTCTCATTTGATGTAGCGCACTCGTTTAGTGTCTAGTTCATTAGAAGCCAGCCGGTGGTCAACATCTTCGTCTCGCACGATCATTAAGCATTAAACAGCATTAAACGTCTCTACTACGACTACAAGACTATTCTCCGCAGCTTTCGTGCACTTACCCGGCATAAATTAGGAATTCGGAGCTGTTGTTGTTAGTATATGCGGAAAAGAAAGCACCGACGGAACCTTAACGCTCTTTTCATCGCACAATTCACGTTGAAAGTTTCTCAGTTTTGCAAGTTGGTTAAAACATTATAAATTTAAGACAAACGCATTGAAGTCTTGGATATTGATGACGCTGTAACTAACTCACCAATAATCTGTACAAGCTATACGAATCTCGCACGATGATTATGCGAGCATGAGCTTCAGCAACAAAAATACAGCTTAATTAAGGAAAATTTTAT
The DNA here is from genome assembly GCA_030522565.1 of Ceratosolen corneri. Taxonomy (NCBI): domain Eukaryota; kingdom Metazoa; phylum Arthropoda; class Insecta; order Hymenoptera; family Agaonidae; genus Ceratosolen; species Ceratosolen corneri. Next base: position 81,976 of record JAPYYT010000129.1, on the reverse strand, counting down.
CATTTTACACTATATTATATATGCGCGCCACATAATAATATGTCAGCGAATAATTCGAGAATTTGAGGAACGCCAATGAAATGGATATTATAAATCTCAATGATCGTATTTATAAGGAACGACGTATCTATTAGTTGAGGGGATTATAGTTTATCGAACAGAGCATCTCAATTTCAAATACCGTACACAAAACATCATTCTTATGTTTCAAAGACGTATCCGTTTGGAGGAAGCCTTTTGTATGATGACATAAAATTTTCCGAAAAAGTTAAACTTATTGTATAGCTTAATAATAATAGTAAGCAGTAGAGAAAAGGGAACGTTTGTGGTACTAAAAAATGAGTGGGCGCTTACGTTTAGCTCTGACGGCGTTAGCAAGAATCAGGTGGTGAAGAACTTTTGTTATCGCCAAATTTTGTGGTGGACTGTATAGCCAAAAGATCCTTTAAATACTGTTCGAAATCTTGTAAAGACCCGGATCACAGGACATCGGCGAAGGGTCTCTTGCTCCATTATCTTAAGCTAATGCAGCTCTCCCAAGTCGTAAGAGTAGCTTGAAAATAGGCCTTGTGCCACCAATGATGTAAAGACCTCCCACGTTAAGGACCATAGCGTAGAAATCGAGCTCTAGGTTAGAGTGCGTCGTCAGGTAGGTCGATTGGGCTCTGGGTTAGGACGACGCAATTGGTCGCCGACGGAATTGTTTAAAATAAGCGACTATGCCATTAAATTTCCCGCAGTAACACAGAAATCTTTATGACACTTCATCTTCGGCGATTGATCTCTGCGGCAGAAATTTATAGACCCTGGACATTGTAATTTTGTCCTCCACTATTTTTTCTGTTTCTTCATTTTTTTCAATCTGTCTGTCTGTAGGGATATACAATGGGGCAACGTCGAAAATTTTCTACAAACAAGTTTTTACAAAGATAAGATTTATTGGTCGATATGCAGCTCCCCGCTAGTTCTCTCTCTCTCTCTCTCTCTCTCTCTCCTTCTCTCTCTTGATCTTTAGCAACATTATCTGTCAGCTTTCTAAGACAAGCAACTTCGAGCGGCGGTGATTATGCCAGCTATCGTGTTTTTCAGATGCAAAATGGTGCTGTGATATTTAAAATGGTCAATCGAATTGCAACGAGAATACAGGTATGCGAGTGGTAATAATGCATCACCAAAGTCGCTACATAAAAAAATAATCCGAATTGTAGATGCACATATACATAGTATTTATAAGTATATATAATTTAGCATTTCTATAGTCGTGTTATAAATTTGAAAAATCATATTAAAGACGTATGAAAGAATATAGAGTTTGTTCCATTTTAGAAACTTTTTAGTACTACGTATTAAAAAGTATTACGTTATATACAATTTATATCATGTTTTAAGTAAGGTAATATATTTAATATTTTGCTATAATGGGAAATCGATTGAACTGTCCGGCGAATTTAAATAACATTCATCATTTAGGTAATAAATAATAATAATAATAATAACAACAACAGTTAGGTGTAGTTAGCCATTATTATTTTAAAGCAGAACACTTTCAAAGTAACTGCAAAGAATTTATGATATAATAGTTGAAAAATAATATTAAATATTTACTATATTTACTTTAAATATTTTTAATTATAATTGCTTAATATCGAACGTGTATAATAATACTCTTATAAGGACATGATAATTTAAAAATGAAAATAGTGGGATAGTATTAGAAAATGTGACAATATTTTAAAATCTAGTTCATTTATTAACAAGTATTTTGAACGGTTAAAAAAATTAGAAGAAATAAGAATGAAATATTGAAAGTTATGATTTCTTTGAGTATGTAAATAATAAAAAAATTATATTCAATTTTGTTACTAAAAATTTATATTTTGAAATGTAATCGACATTATATTCATTCGAGTGAGTAAATAATAATATTTGTATAATATAACACTAATTTAACCTAATGTTGAATATAAAATATGAAAATTATGTCTAATAATTAGTGAATGTATTATAATAATAGTAGCTATATCATATTTAACATCAAACCATAAAAATATAAAAAATATATATATTTTGATATATTTTTTTACTCCAATATTAATAATTATTAAAGTACACAATGAGCGTATTTAAATATTTTTTGGATATTATTTAATTCACAAATTAATCGTATTATAAAAATATTACAATTCTGAGTTAGTCTCTGAAATTGAAATAATTACATAGATCGATATGTTTGTTGCTTTTTTTTTTAATTAATTTCTAAATTAAGATCTTAGAAAATATCATTCTTCTGTGAAATATAAATTTAATCAGCATTACATCTAGTTTATATAGTTTATGTTTAAGGTCTTTATTAACTTTATTACTTAGGGAGGGTTTAAGAGATTTTTTTTCTTGTAAATAATATAGCTCGTTTATATTATAGATATAAATCATCAGCTCTTTTCAAGCCGGACTATTACAATTTTTCTCGTCGTAGGAAAACGAAGGGTAATTTGTGGTATACTTTTAGATGGTCAGGGATGACAAATGGATGCGTGGAAAAAGTCTCCTCCTATATTATTTTTCTAAATTTAACTCTGGTCTCGGAGTTGCACTCCAATTTTGATTGATAAATTACCATTGATACGTATTATACGAATATATACGCGCGGAATTAATTGAAAAGTAAAGTATTATAGAAATTTCTTTTGATTCATAATTGTTTATTTTACACAGTAGTAACGTCGAACTTATTCGTTGAATTGGAATAGAAACCAAATGCTTTTATTGTTTTCTTATTTGGGGAAAAATGTTCACACTCAAGGAAAACGTTGTGAATAATAGTACGTAAATAACTTTGAGTGAATGCAACGTATGCAACTATGAAACTTTCGAGTAAATGACATAGTCGTTGTTCGTATTTCAATGCACACAACATAATAAAGGTCAAACCGAGCCCCAGCGGAGCGAAAAAGCATTTAATTTGACAACGAGGGCCTTTCCATCCCTCTTTCCTGAAAATCCAAGCGCGCGCAAGATAAATTGTGAAAAAGAAGGAAAAACTGAAAGGCCATTCTCAAAACTTGCATGCGGCGCATACGGCCGTTCGCCTTTAAAGAATGATTTATATCGCGGGTGATTAATCAGTTATCTATATTTACAGTGACACTATTTCCGAAGGCTACGGTCAAGGGATATCCCGCTGGACTCTCCACATAATGCTGCCTTGGAAGATCCTTGTTCGCCATGTTTCGGATTCAGTTGTGCAAGGACAGGTTGGACTGCACGCTGACGCGCGCGTGCACACACACATACTCTTACGCATTCACAGATGTGGACGCTTACGTGTACGCGTCACGACGCATCTCCCTCTCCATCCGACCTCTAAATTACCTTCGATCAGTAGAGCGGACAACAAAGGCGCGTGTTTTGCTTCTTCACTCTGGCTCCATTTATCTCTCCGCACCGGGGCGCACAATGTGGCTCGGATTTGACACATCTATCAGTGCACAATGGGCCTCCCCGCGTCTGCCCATTTTCATTCTTCAGCCCGAGCGGCTTCCTTCCCGGTCGACCTTCTCTCCTTATTTTACGTGCTACGCCTCAGGGGTAGAAGACACCCTACCTGTCGCTGAGGATCTCTGTCTTTGCCTCTGACGGTTTATCTTCCCGGAGCCTTAGTAATTGCCCCCCTTCTCCTAGTCCTGTCGCGCGCTTTCCTTGTTTCTGCTTAGGGTCTTCGTACGCGCATTCTTTTTGACTTTTCCCGCGCGCCTTATCTAAAGCGAGACAGACAGAGACCCCTCTTTCGATTTTCCTTCATTTTTTCCCGACGACGTTTTGCTTATTCGACTCAAGACTCAAGAGCCAGTAAGCTGTCGCGCCCAGATGTGAGATGAGAGCTTTCGTAGAAACGTAAAAAGGTGCGCGTTTTATTGAGGCTGATTGGCGAAAGTAATTTCAGTGCGTGATGTAGATTGACGTCGAGCCTCAACATTTGGACAATTCCCTTGGTTTTCTTTGTATTGACATTTTTCTTTAGAAAGTAAGCCTTGGATAATTTGTCCTATAAATGCGACTTAAATTTTTTGCTTCTTGATTTGAACGAAATATATTTTTAATATAATTGTAGTCTGAAATATAATATTGGATTTATATGCTTATTACAACAAATCCATGTGATGAATGCCTAAATATTTAGGTGCCTAATTTTATTAATAGATGATCTTCTTATGTAATTGATATACCCAATGAGCTACAATTTTGAGCAAATCGTCAAACTTATTGTTAAAGAGAGCCCGTGAACTCTATACATATATTGTATTAAATATGAAATTTAATATAAATATTATTAAATAAATAAATGTAATTATTTTTCAAAACTCTCTACTTCTGATTTGTTATTTACAACACCTGCTACATAAGCGTCCTACGTAGGATTTTTAATTTATGAAACATTCTGTTCAATGAAAAAACTATTAACGAAAAAAAGTTTGAGTAAATGAATCCAATTACATTAAATTAAAATATTTCTTTATCGTTAATTCTTATAAATGGGATACGTAACTTGAATTACTTTACATATTAATTACAATTATATAAATGTAAGTATGAGCTACTTATACACGCTACTATAAATAATTAATATTACTCTGTTTTCAAATGATAAATTTTAAGTTTATAACAATAATTGTTATTATGTTATTAAGAAACTAAAGTATAACTATTTAGTAAATAATTCTTATCAGAATAGCATTTGGTCTGTCAACGATTTAATGCCAAGCGTTACATTCTGAGACTTTGAAAGCTGGTGCCAGATTTTTTTGCCAGCTTTGGGATTAGTCATATAATTTACTGTTGTTTTTTTAATTCTTAATTTCTTAATTCATATTTCAGATCAATTTCAAAAACTCTTTACAGTTTATGCATCAATATTTATTATTATGATATTCATCTGCACCTGTACAACAGTTCATAATTAGAATATAAAATCCAAGCTACAAATCTTTAGTTCTTAAATAAATTAGAAATGAGCGCTTATCAGCAATACTCATTCAAATATTTACAGCGAAAGTTAATAAATAGAATAATTATAATTATTTAAATGTGATTATAATTATGATTTATATAATTGAAAGTCTAATAATATATTTTTATCGTATGCATTTGCGCTAAGAACAGTGCAACATACACGGTTTATTTAACTACATCGATTATGTATTAACTGGATCATCAATGGTCATCAAACCAGTTAAATTAATCACGGTTAATAAATATATTTCATCTGATCTTTAAAAACAACATTTTCGTTTAGATGAATAAATTAATAGGAAATGTTGACTACTGTAATTTAGTTTTATTTTAAGGGGAGAAAATTATTAGCACTGTTTGCTTATAAGCTATGTGTGAATAAACATTGAATAATTAATATTGCAGAGAAAGGCAGAAATTGTAATATATTTTAATAAATTTACAATAAACAAATACAGTAATTAAGTGTTTTTTTTATTATAAAATTGCAATTTATAAAATTGTATTGTCTACGCTGATACATAAATTTATGTGGATTATGAGGTAATTCCATTTAATTAGTTAATAAATATCGATATATCAAAATCACGATCGAAATAGCCTTAAATCAGTTTGCATTTCATAAATTAATTTTGCACGAAATTGCATATTCAAAAACTTATATTGTTTTATTATAATAACCGAACATTAGCAAACCCATTAACATTATAGAAAAATTTGTACGATAAAAGCACAGAATTAATTAGCTCATCAAAAGAGTCATTACTAATTCCCCACATACACCACGTATTCGTCAATTTATAAAATCAGCCCCTCCTTAGCACTATTTCACAAGTAACAAGCAGCATTAAACATGAGCATACATATCCCTCGCGGAGTATCTGTTAACGAAAAACATTCTATTTATGGATTTCAAGCGTCCATTTTAGCTTTAGAATGCAGCTCTCGGATGTATAGCAAAGAAGCATAAATAGGTTCCTATTGCCCGAGTGATCGTGCATTGATGTGTTTTGCTAGGAGGCGTTGGATACAGCTTTGTCCACTATAATAATGAATAAGGGCGATACGTACAAGCCTGATTAAGCGTGTGCACGATACACCACTTCTCATTATCATCAGTCTAGTGCGCATGCATTTGGCGATGAACGGTGACAGACGCCGTGCCGTTAAACGATGATAGATGATTCGTATAACTGTCGCAATACGCGGCTCCCGCGACAAGTCTGTCTTTTCTCTCCCGCCACAATCACTCACACACGCGCACGCGCGCGTCCGTCGCCGTCCTTCTTGGTATTTTGATTTACCATCCAGTACGCTTTCGTCATTCGGTTTAGGCGCATTCTTGGCCTCCGTCCTGCTCTGTTCTTGCTTAATGCTCTTCGTGCTTGATTAATTGCCACTCGTGAATTTAATTAGTGCTGCAATTATTTAAAATTACGCGAGAGAACGAGAGATGCCCATTAATAATACCATCCTATGTAGGAGCGTATTGAGCTCCTATGTGGATGATTGCGCTCCAGACTTTCCTTTTTCTTACTCGTTTATGAATACGCGATATAAATCATCACGATTGCCGCTACAATAAATCGAATATAAAATATATGAAAGAAAGAAGAAGAGCGACGACACGTCTTTATTTGCCTACATAATCAATCACAAGTGTTGTCTATTTTTGGGTCGTATAATGTTAATGTTGCTTAAAGTTAGTTATAAAAAACAAAAGGTAAAAACGGTGGAGATTATACAGGTTTATTACTGCGATTATTTGTAGAGTTTTTTTATAGTAGATTATTGGGCACAAGCAGCTAATTAGTTCATTACGACAGTATAACTTCATTTTAGGTTGAACAAGAAAAAACTTGTGGAGTAGCAGAAAATATTTGTAGATGCAATGCGATATATCATTTTGATAACATTTCTTTTTTTCAATTATAAAGAATATTAATGCTGAGAAATTTCTTTCTTTCAATATGACATTTGATGGATGGAGAAATAATTATATAAAAGTCCTTGACCTTTGATCTGTTTTTAAAGAAAGTCACTTAAGTATAAAACTGCATACAGTTTTTTAAAAAAATTACAGAATTTTTAGCATTATTTACGACTTTCGTTAATTTTTCTTAGATCTTCAAACTAATGCTAAGCAAAATTCAATTAAGCTATATTAGAATATTTAATTCAGATTGTTGTCTAAAATTCTTATTTAAATTATTTCGAATTATACTTTATATTATACAACATTAAATAAATTGCAAAAAAATTAATTATGCATAAAATAAAAAAATATAGGATTAAGAAAATACAATTCGCTTGTGCAATTCTTAGTTATTTTCCGGAGAACCATATTAGCCAATGTTTGATTTTTATTCCTTGGATTTTCAACCTGGTAATTTAGAAATCACTGGTTAAAGAAGTACATTTTTGTTTCAGTGTTTTAGTTCTAATCTATTTAAACATTCTATTCTTATCTATTTCAACCTTTTATATTGCAAAAGGATTATTTTTTTTTTTTTAATTCTATATATTGTATAATAAATTTTCATATAATTATATCCGTCAATCAAGGATGTATAACAATGTATATAATTTGAACAATAATAAAACCGTTATCAACTATTTAACTAAACGAATATATACACGATTGCGTACATATATTTATCTAATAATTTTATTTTAACTTACTGTTGATTTATTCTCGTATCTTATAAATTACGATTGTTTGTAGTGACAGTATCAAATTTATTATTTGATAGCCAAAGGCTGCATTCATTAGTTTCGTAATTGCTTGTTAGTGGTTTAGATTTTCTTTTATATAGATTGACTTCTTCTATTTATGACTAAAGAATAAATACTTATCTACATAATAATAATAATAATAATAATAAGAATGAGAAGAAGAAGAAGAAGAAGATATGTAAGAAAGGAAAATATTTACATTTATAGAAAAATGATAGATGCTCGGCGCTTATTCGAACAAATGTAACTTAAACTTAATCATTATGTGATAAGCAGTAAATAAATTATATTTTATTCCATTGAAAATACTCAAAAATATCAATTATCGAGCCTTCCAATTTCAAGCCATTGGGATTCTAAACAATGGAGATGCAACGCATGTAAATGCGTTTAAAATTTACATCTCGATTTGGAGTCAATAACATATATTGAACACCAATACGCCGACTTTATTTCTTAGTAGCGGCAAAGCGGTGATTCGAATCGCAAAGAGAATATAAGTCGGCGAGTAATTTTTTCAACTGTTCTAATGTAGGAGAATGAAGAGAGAGAGAGAGAGAGAGAGAGAGAGAAAGAAGTGAAAGAGGCAATCTAACCGTTGATAATTTATTTCTTCTTCGATGCTAGATTACGCATGACAAGTAGCGGCGTACGCGGTAATTGTCCGCCCGAACTGGCGCCGCACGAGAGATTTTTCCCTTTCCGCTTTGCGCCTCGTTCGCTTATCGCGTGTCAAATGCATTTGACGCCCCTCATCTGCTTATTTTACACACTGCTCAACTGCATTGTAAAATACGAAGTTTTTATTTATAATATGGTTGCTAAAAACTTTGTACGCACGGGACCTAGCGGTATAGTTTTAAGCTGAAGTCTTACATGGTTATGCCAATGTTATAGAGTTCATTGTATATTATTTCACACATCATTCATTATTACAATATTGAAATTTGAAAAACAATCGTTATCAGGTTAAATGTTATCAAAATGGTGTGGCATTGTTCAATTGGAAAACTGTTTGCAATGTAACTTTGTATTCATTGTTTTTTATCAGTTGTTTTAAGATAACGGCTACATAATTATTTGAATCAATATTGATCGCATTGAAATAAATTTAAAAATATTCAACTATATTTTATTAAATTTTGTAATAAATAGCTTACAATACTTATATCCTCGAGGTTACCAATATTCTCTATCTGTAAATTCCTCATTTAAAATCATTTAAAATTCATATGAATTTTGAATATTCGGGCATATTTAGTTATATAAAATATAAAAAATAATATATAGCAATTGTATTATTGCATACAACTTTAATTTATCAAGATAAACCGTATGTACTAAACAGCTTTTATTAAATTTATTATTGTAAACATAATTAGGGGTTACTAAAGATTTTTTTTTAAATAAAAATAAAAATTAAAATATATTAAAATGTATGATATACTTTTTATTACTGTATTATTCTACACTACTGAAAACTTATTAATTCTATTTAAACATACATTATATTAAAAAATAATTTTTATTTTATGAGGCCATCATTGTATTGTTTTATTGCTTTTCTTTCGACAACATTATATTATTTATGCGACCCCTGCATTGTACTTTTTGGTCTACTGCATTTTACATTTTGGCATACGTTGGAACCTTGGATTCATAATGACCAAAAATCACCTAATCATGTCTACCTTTTTAATCTTTGTCTGGGAGGATGAATGGTTCTTTCATGTTTAGCTTTAAGACACTAGCTTACCTTAATTAATTCTTGGTTTGTCATCTGTATATGTGCACGTATGTGCGTGCTCTATCTAAAAACTGCAGTTCCCAATTTGCTTTTCTCCTCTTATAGTTGTTTTATTTTCGAATGGTTTCACCGAGTAATCGTGAGAACGATATAATTAAATCAGAACCAATATTATGCGCTTCATTGCTCATTGTAATTTCTCAATGGTTACCTATTACAGCTACTCAACGCATTCTCGACTTAGCGATGAGAGTTACATGACTTAGCGATATAGAGGATGGTTGCGAGTGTATAACACTAATTCATAGGTAATCCAAACTTGGCGTATGATAGATTGAGTTTCACAAACTCAAGTCATTTATCAGATTAATATTTTATTATGCATTCGTATGGGTTGAAAACTTGTAGTTGCTGTATAATTATCTCTTCTTCGAATTCTTAGATTAGATAGTCGATAGATAAAAAAAGAGGCGTAAAATAAGCTAATTAATGTAATTATGTGTAATTTCTACACATTAAAAATATCTCAAACCATTATAATAATTAATGATTGATATAACCTTTGCTTAACACTTGTTTAAAAAATATATATAGACATACATATGTGTTAGATACAGAAATCGCTAAATTGATACATTATCTTCTACTATTCAATTTATCAATATAATTTGAATAATCTTAATAAATACAATAATATAAATTCCTCCAACAGAATTATATTTATAACCTAGTTATAATAACTATATTTTTGTATAAAATATTTATTCTAAAAATAATTCTTGTAACAAGTGTGAACAATATGCTTAAAAATAGTTTTAATTTGAACAATACGCTGTAAAATAGTTATAACAAATTTGAACAATATGCTTAAAAATACTTTTTATAGGATAATAAATAAGTTTTATGACTTTCGTTAAAACATTAAATGATGACTAATCCTTCGAAGATGAACTATTTTTTATAAATGAATTTAAAGGGTCCAAGAATAAAAAAATATCCCATTTTAAATACATACTAAAAATATATTTATTTAAATTATATATTTAAATTTTATTTAATCATTGAATGTATATATTTTAATCCAGATATATATTACTAATTAATAAGATGAGAATAGAATTAACAATGGATAATAAATAAATGGTATTACATAACATTAAAAAGAGCAAGTAAGATTATGTATCACATTGTAATCAGTGGGTATTCAAAGGGCTTCAATAAATTATTAAATATATTATTTTCAACGTATTTTTATTTATTATAATTCATTATTCTCACGATCTCAGTCTTTGTGAGATCAGAGCCTACTTTATCATACATGCAATTCTCCATCTTCAGATAATCGCATGTTGTCTCGGTACTCGCGAATCTTTGGGAAACCGGCTTAGCGTGCTTCGTTTAATCGACATGTAGATATATAAATTATTAGTCATATTAGGTTCTTCATATGTACAATTATAATCTATCGAATCTATTTTGTTTATATCATGATATATAAAAAGCTTAAAAAATAATATACTTTCAAAAATATAATAAAAATAAATTATCATTTAATGGAATTTAGAAACCGATTAATAAATTACGTAAAATAAAAAATTTATAAAATTTTTGTACAGACGAGCTAACAAACAAAAATTCGAAGGATAAAAGATATTTAAGAAAAGATTTTACGAATACAGTTCTATCATTATACAGGTATCGATTTGGTAGAAAATGCTTTATAAACGAGTTACTAAATATTGATTTGAATAGCTCGCTAAATACCATACTAAAATATAAAACGTTAATCTACATGGCTTATACAGAAAGAGTTTAAAAATATTATTGGATATACATTGAGATAACAATAAAAACAATATCAAGAATGAAAATAAAATTAATGGCTAAAACAAATTGAATTTTGTGATCCGAGATCAAAAACTTCGTTTTATTATAGAGTATAAAAACGTAAGATTCGAATAGTAACAGAATTAACTATTGTTCGCATATTTAAAAAATAATATACAATAGTTTGTCTTTTCCATTTATTATAAAATTATAAAATTTTACCGAAAAACTATTTACATCTGGAATGGTGTAGATTCGAAGACAATTGAAAAATCGAATGAAGGAATATGAATATCAGGAATGAATAAACGAGTATTAAAACTAAACACTAAAATTTAAAGTTATGCAAGTATCGACTCATATATTTCTTTACTAATATTATCACGAATATTGTACGTGAAATGTTTTTATGCAATACGAAATAGTACATACGTTATTTAAAAGAAAGGTAGAAAAGATTATATTAAAAAGATACACATTTTAATCTGCGTCTTTTCATTAAAAATGTACCTCCTGGAATATATTATTAATTCTTTAAATTAACGTGTTGATATTGCGTATTCATAATCGTACATTTAAATTATATTTAAAAGAAACTTATTAATTAAATTAACGATTTATTTGACACAATGAATGGCGTGTTACCTAAGTTAAATAATCAAATACGAACACGCTTGTTGTTTGCAATGAAACGAAATCAAAACAATACATTAGGTAACATTTACAAAAACAAGTAATTGATGCAACTATTAGTAAATGAATATACGAATCTATGATTTTTTTAGTATTGTAAAGCATTTAGACAGACTCTCCAATTCCTTTCGTTAGATTCAGTATACAGTGTATTTGTAAGCGAAGACGTTGTCAAAACAAGCTTACATGAAAAAGACTATCTACGATATGATCTCTCATTAATAAAAGTTTTCGCTACACCAGGAAATTCCAATTGAAAGCAAGCAATGGCCACCGATTATATTTTTGCCAGCGCTTAACCTCAGATTGACATCATTAGCTCAAGTATGTGCAGTGCGCCATAAACGGTACAAACGCAACATCACACATGCCCACAATAGTCTAGGATCTAACAAGGGAAAACAGTTCTTGCTTTTTTTCCGCCGCCGAGTTATGCGACGGCGTCACTGGCTGAATAGCTCAACGATTTATCAGAGACAATGATTTATCGCTTGAGTGTAGCAGTGGCAGTGGCGGGGAATACAATGAGATGGGTCGTGATCGATCGAGCGGCAACGTTAACTTCTAGATCAGCCGTTTGCACTAGTACGTTAAAATGGCTCTTCTTCTTATCCAGCACTTGTCCCCCCCCCCCTCTCTGTCTTTCACTCTCTCTCCCTTCCTCTCCTTCTATTGCAGTCTACAAGCATGGTGTCCGCATGTAAAGAACTCCTTATACACCACCGGAATGGGAATATAGCGAGACAGACGAGACTCGAGCTGTCGCTTCGTTTTATCTCACTTATTGCACTCGCGTGTGTATAGCCGATTGTTGCACTACATGCTTTTTAGCTATTATATGTGACGTGTACAATGAGGAAAAAGAGAGTATGGAAAATAAGATGAAAAATGCGCCATGAACAAATTACTAGTCCCCGTATATTTGTAAATGAGCAGTATTTCAATAGACGAGACTTGGAACATAATTACGCTTAGAGAAAAAACTATTGATCATCTTTGATTGACGATTTAATTAGAAAGCAAATTGGTGTGATGGCACCAAGTGTTGTAATAAGAAGTTTTGGAGGATACGTTTGTCAAATAATTGGGAGAGTATGGAGAATAATTGAGAGAGGATGAAGAGCAATGTCTCTTAGCCAATTGAATTCGAGATTAGGTTAGCCGAACAATCGTTATTAATATAAGGTGAAGAGTTACAATTAAGGTTTTTTTTATGTTATTTCTCACATTGGTTGTCTGTTTGTTTTATAATGCGTTCACATCTAAATTTTCAGTCGTGTTAATATTGACAACCACTGTGCCTGTGATTTGAAAAATCGCAAAACAAATGACGCGTAAATATTCGTCGGGCTGTCTCTATTTACGAGTAATTTCTAATGTCGTTTAATAAATTACGAATATGCTGCTATACTTTAATTGACTCGGTAAATAACCATATACTTTTTTAAGCAAATTCTCTTTCGTTATATATCGAAAAATAAATAATTTACTATATCGTTCGTATATTTTGCAAAGGGATTTATATATTCAAGCTGTATGATCGAGTGAATATTAAGTGATAATATTCTCTTGTATAATTTGACAGCCTTACATAACTCCCAGTTAAACAACTACAATCAATCATTTGTTTGAGTTGTCAAAAATGTCGCAAAGTTTTAGAATGATTACTGCGTAAACGCTTTTACTATAATCCTTCTGTGTCACTAAATCCACATCTGTATTTTCATTTTAGAACATGGCAAAAAATCCATGTAGATAATTATACCCTATTACGGAAATGATGAATGATCCATTCATTGCTAGTAATTTAAGAATCACTACAAGACTCTAATAATGGCCGGGATTTTCTCATAATAGCGAGGTTAAGTTTGATCATGGATGACTGCAATCAGCTTTCGACCTCTCCCGATAAGTACATAAAACATTTACTGATTAATTGCTCGTAAAAAAAGTATCCATTATGATGAGCAAAGAGTAAAGCGATAATAAAGATAAAATAGCCTATGAAGAAAAAATAAATTTGCTGTCATTTTTTGTGCGTTCACTGCCAGCACATTAAAAGTGACACCTTAATTGTCTACATACATCTACATAAAACTTTTTATGATTCATATTTATGAGTCTATACATATACGCACATGCACACATGCATAAACAAATATTATAATGTTAACATGAGCAAATAATCACCTTGTAAATTTAGTTAAAATCGTATGGAAAACATAATGGATCATTGACAAGTCGCTTTCTCAAAGCTCAATTATTTATTCGCAATACAAATGATTATATTATTTTAATTTTATGATTATTACTAATTTATTGTTATTAACGTAATAAGTTTTCTTATATACGTGATTTTAGGTAGCCAACTTAGTTATGCTTTTGTCACTAATGTATTATTGTAAAAATGGAAATTACATAATCCAAAAAAAAGGATATAAATATTCATAACACGTAGATATTTATCGCAATCATTATTTATATTGGCTTTAAAAAATATATTATATCATTTAGAAATTTATAAAAGCATTGAATTTATTGTTAATTTTTATTAATTAAAGTTTTGTCATTTACTTTATCCAAACAATTTCATATAAATAATTTGCCAAATGTTAAATTACATAATTTGGTTATTGCAAGAAATATGTTTATTTCAACCGGATTTATAGACTCTAATTATTTACATTTCTTCCATTTATAGCTATAGATCTTTTTTAAGTATATATAACATACTATCTTATACAAAAACTAATAAGCGTTTTTAGTTTTATTTTTTTCTCAATAGATCATCGTTATAATAATGCTGACATAGACAAAACGAATGTTTTTGACATTTTGACAGAAAGTATAAGCAAAAAAATGAATAATATAATATCCTGACAAATATTTTTTGTGATTCACATTCATCATATGATATTATCTATATTACAAAAAAGGACCGTAGTTACTTGTTTTTTTAAATCTTCTTACTCTACAATCCATGTTTAAGCTATTATCTATCATTAATAAATAATTCATCGAAATTGTTCCAAGGAAGTTACCATTACTTGTCGGCTTAGGGAGATGCTCAGAATATTACTGATTCGAGCGCCCATTGGAATTTTCGATAATCATGTTAAAGAATTGAATGCATTATATGTAGTCTCGCACACGGTATAATGTATGAACTAAGATTAAGGGCCGTAGTCATAACTGAGCGATGGGAATAGAATAGTTGTTGATCATTTAACCATCAGCGCTGAAGCTCTACTGAATTCTAGAATGTTACGTAGTTGAGATCCCAATGAATTCCTATGTGAAAAGTTGACGGCTCAAGAATTGAAATCCCATTAGCCCAGTGGCGTTCCCTTCCAATTTCGATGACCGGGAATAGTCGTTACCCTCCATGATTCACGTGCAATAGACGACTCGAGGTCTATACTAAAAGTCAGCCGGACTCACGGGCCAATCTTTCTCGAGCTCATCGAAGTTCCCGCGCGAGAAAGAATGGAAAGATACAGGCGATATTTCTCGGCAAATCCTCTCCCTGCCGATCGGCGTGCTTCCTTTGATCTCTGTGAGTTCCTCGACTCCTCCTTCCCTATAGTTCTCCACCTTCTTTTAATTTTTTTGCTCTGCCTCGTCCGGCTACTGGAATTTTCTATTTACTATTTTGAGGATTGGGGCTTATTTCCCCGGACGCAAACGAGAGTGACAATTTATATGGGCGTCCTGAGTAATGGTAACGCGTGTACAAGCCAAGAAGAGACAAAGGAGAGAGTCAAAATACCGTGCTTTAACCGACAAATGCAAGCGACTGAATCACTGAAAGCCGACGCGCAAAGCGTTTTACCGCTTTATTTGACCAGAGCTACGTAGCGTCTGAAGGTACACGCGCGAGAGAGGTTTCTTATTCTGTCCATTCCTTTTAAGTCAATATTAAGAACTCGATGGTAAGGAAGAAGTTGATATTAAGTATTTCGTTAGAATCTGTATTCCTGAAATGGTTAAAAAATCCTTGTGAAATTTGATATACGTACAATAATAATCATATCTACTACGGTACTTAAGATAAAACGAAACTACATGAGCGCTTATTATATGATATTTATATTTTAGTAAACTTGCATTTTATTTGAATGTAAAATATTGCCAATGTGTCTCAATTATACTTATAATTACTTACAAACATAAGATTAATATTCAAATTATATGTTGTTACACATATAGCTAGGGAGACATTAATAAATATTCTAAGCACTGGCATGGCTGCGAAATTAAATGGCATTTAAAATATTCAAGCTTACGATAAACAAAGATTATTTAACAATGATAAGTTAAGAATATGAAACGATTAAAAAAATTGCAATAATGAATGCGTACGAGAACATTTATGTAAAAGCGAAAGTAAAAAGGCTTAACAATTATATATATATCTTCTATATATGAGGCAATAAGCCTTGAAGATTTCCATTTGCTCCATATATCATGCGAAAGAATGACTTGTTTGCATAAGAAAATTATGAGTAATCTTTATGTAACAGCAATTTATTTTATGATAAAGGATAAAGTTATACTTTATGAGCTATATTATTAATCCTTAATTCCCCTCATTGCACCAAAAGCGATCTTTTCAATCGTATTGCAATAAAATCGATACTTAATAAAAAAGATAATGAATGAAATAAAACAAATGGAAAAAAGAAAAAATGTAATAACTATTTCATTTATAATCTTTATATTTATATTTTTTATTGTAACATTTTTCATCCGTCAATATTCTTAAATTCTTAATAACTCGTTAGGTCTGCTTTAAATGCATCGAAATTATCATTCTTTTACGTCGTTCATACCATGTTATATGTTGGGTGTCGTAACGTAAAGACATAAGGAGACTATGGACAAAAATAATAAATATATTCATCTTGCAAGCTTAATGCTAATTAAATACGCAGTCATCATTATTAATGTAATAAGTCATTTTACTGATATCCATCGACGTATGTGTTATCAACCGGGTTTACTTATTATTTAGTACGAAGCAGATCCCATCGAATCTCAAGCTCAAAAGTGTACAACATCGCATGTACGCTCGTAAAAATGATAAAAGTGTTTGGCTACCGTATTGACTGTCTTTTTATGACACACACTTAAATATAAAGTGATTTATTCGTTTTTTGATAAGGGAAAATGTTGTAATAATATTTTTAATTCTAAATTGATTATATCTTTCTTATTTATGCATTTATTCATCATCAGCTCATCAATCATTTTACATTCAGTTTCAGCGAAATATTACTTCATCTATTTCAAATAATTAGATTCCCTTTTTGGATAAAATGACACTTGCTTTAAAATTATAATTAATGGCATTCTAAAGTATGAATGTAATATGTTATAATTGTGCCGCAGAAAATTATTGCCACCTTGACGGCATATTTACCTAGCTTCGGTTCAATTTTGCAACATATTAATAAGCGCGACTCTTTAAATTTAGCTTGCTCAAAACAATGCATTAATGGAACCATTATGAACTGCTGATTTTCACCTAAAAGTAAGCTATTAGAATAAAGGCAAGCGAAGGCTCATCCATATCTGGAAACTATATTATTAATTCGTATGTCGAGTTCGTATAAACCACGTTAATTCGAAAGTTGTCCGTAAAATATTTCTTAAATAATTCTTTTTTAGAGCCGAAAGCTCCAAGCGATAGTTGCTTCCTCCATTAATAAGGCATAATATACAATTCTATGCTATCGATGACAAGGCAATTAAAAAACTCACTTTCTCGGCTGTTCGTTTCGTTAATTACGTCGGTTGGCTGTCGCCACAATGGGAACCTACCCCGCTGCGTTCACTCGCATACACCAAGCTAACTAGCACAACCTCTCCTTCGGCTTTTCATGCCACATCAGTGTGCATTATGAAAAGGCGGATTATTATATTCAAATATTCATTTGGATGCGTCCCCTATGCACCAATCAATTAATTTGTGCCATTGAATGATTGGTCAACAAAGGGGGAGGGGTGTACGTTTTTTTTTTTTGCAATGAATCCAATGAGAGACCTTATTTACGCTTATTACGGATTGTCTCATTCCATTTTATTCTTTAATTTAAGGTCGTAAGTGCTTTTGGAATGTTTCCTCTATGAAATTATTCGGGTTTCTAGCGATGGTTGGCCATTTTTAATGGTAGACTTGAACTCATACTAGCCGTACTGTTTGAATGTAAGCTACTCATTGCTTTGGTAATCATTAGGTTCTGCCATCATGAATTAATCGAAGGTCTATGAGACTCATGCTTATTAAGTGCTTGAAGATTTTTGTCGACAAATTAAATACTCTTTTTACATTTTTAAAATAATAATTAATTGTAGGCGATGTGCTGCAATAGTTGCTAGGATGAAGGTATGTAATAATGTAGAAACGAATAGTAAAGGCTTTCGCATTCGTAATTGTGAAATTGGTGATTAATAAAAATCTCATTTATTTGCATTAAAATTACATGACATCGCCGAGTTTAATTTACTGCTTTAATAAGATTGTCTTAATTACGAAAAGCGGCAATGGCCCAGGATTTAATTCTAAATTCTCGAGTTTCAAATTCAGAGTACGTCAACTATTTCTTCATGTCGTCTAAAGTATGTAACTTAATTAAGTAATTACGACAGAGAAGAAAGTCCATTTATGGAGTACACAGCTCAGTCATAGCATTGGAAGTCGGCCAGTACTGTGTATATTTGACGGCTTAGAAACAAATCAACCGAAGCGTAGACTCGACTCGAATAATTGTTTTTTGGCCTCGAGGACAATATCAATCGAGCTTCGCAAATTTTTCTCCTCGGTTTTTCAATTACGCGTGCGCAAAAGCGATTGTTCATCAATCGACGAAATAATCAATATCACACGCATGCACACTGTAGATTGGAAGTTGTTCCCGAAAAAGGGCCGAAGTTATTGGCGGGGCAGAATCGATAGGCGGCGACCGGCAACTAAGAAGCGCCCAGGGCTTCGATTAAGTATACAGTAAGAAAGGAGATGAATCGGTGGGCTGCGGCAGGGGATGAAGATTCGCGAGCTGGCGGAGTGAGCGAACGACGGGACGACAGCGATTGGCATTGAAGATCCCACTCTCCTCTCCACGGAGACAAAAGCTGTAGATCCTCGTGGCCGGTTTGTTTACCCGTGAGACTCTGTCCTTGCTGTCCATCACGGGACCGTCGTTAAACCAGGGCCAGATTCCTATCGACTTGTCTACCGGCGATGGGGTCAAGGGCTTTCTCGGGCGCCCCCAGTTATGCGCTATCGATCAGTGTCAGGCTCTTGCGTCGGATCGCTCGTCACTCGGCCAGAAACGCCGATCGACGGCGGAATCAAAGGAACATCGATGACGAATGCAATTAGCGACCGACTCTGGTCTTTGGCATTGCTACGAGAGGATGAAACGGAAGACGATCCTGGGGGGAATTCGGGAGAAGTCGATGGAGTGTGGGGAAGAGAGTGTAAGGGGTTGTGGTGGGTTGTGAGTGTGGGCGGGTTGATGAGAGGGAAAATGAGCGGCTTGGAAATTGTTGCATCCGTGCGGGGGAGAAATTGGATTGTTTTTGTTCACGTTCGCTTGCTTCTTCCGAAGTAGAGCCGACAACGAGTTGTTCGCTGACTTGGATTTGCATGCATTCTTAATAGATGAACTTCAGTATGTACAATGCTCGCCTTCAGCTCCAATTCTGTGATTGAATTCTAAGGACGGCATTAAAAACGTCATAGATGTTTTATATACGTGTTTAAGTTCTGCTTCATTACGAAAGTCAAATGCCCGCGAAATGTAATGAAATTTAAGTTTCGTTCTAGTCTCGCCTTTTGTTGAGTGCGGAAATTGTACGATATACGCTCTTAAAATAAAAAGTATATTATACTGGCACTTTACTTGCGAAAAGTCGGTTCTATTGCCGCAATTTTTTAACCATAATCCCACATTAAGAAGGTGAAAATTAACTTTGGATTAAGTATACGGTCATAAAATCAGACCGTGATAAATTTTATAGACTTTATAAAAAGGCACTTAGTACATGTTTAATTAACGTTTTATAGTATTTTTTAATTATTTAACAGCTACTCTTGGATGTTAATTTATCGGCAACTTTATATGATAATTAGAATTTTATACACTACTTAACGAAGATAGCAGTAATAGCAAAGTGTCAATAACAGAAATTTTTCAGAAATGAAACGATCTCTAGGCTTATATGCCAATGGTCAAACGAAACATACGCACACCTACTTTCTTATGAGCCGACTTGTGGCTTTCAGCATATTTGAAATTGAAATTAATCGTTGTTATTTAACAGTTTAATTGCAAATTTCAATGGAATAATATTTATCCAGCTTGAAGAATTAAATAAAATTCACTATCAAATTAGAATATTGAATCTGTAAATTAACGGCGTTCAATGTGTCGACTATTTTAAATCTACTAGTAAATATATTAATAGTCTATATTTATTAATTAATAATAAAAAATTTTTTTATTTAAAACATGGTAATTTTAGATAATTAATTTCAAATGCTTTCAATCCTTATATTTTTAAGGGTGAATAGGGCGGGTAGCCAATTATTTATAATGCCTATGATTTTTAAATTTCAGAATCGTCAAGTGTTAAAAATATAATCCATCCTATTACTAAGACACCCTAGCATGTTATATCTATTTTTAAATGTAAACTCGTTAATTGACTAAAACGAACAAAGTGTATTGTAAACATAATTTCCCATTGTACAAAAACATTTAATAAGATTTATTTCCTGGTTTTTTATTTTTTGTATCTTTATTATAAAAAAATTCATAAATTTTAAACAACTCTATTTACGTTCTTATAATACATCTACAATGAACTGTAAACAATAATAAAATGATTAAGATAAATAAACTAATAGCAACAGAAACTATATAATGATTTGATAACAAGAGTGCGATTAACAAAATAAAATGATTAAGAAATAATCAAATAAGAGAGAACGGTAAAATGAAGGTATATAATAAAGAACAAAAATGATCGATGCCTTGAAAATAAAGATAAAAATAAAAGATCCTCGAGAAGTAAAGAGTAGTCAGGCAATTAATAGACTTCAGACGTCAAGTTGTGACCGAATTTGGTTAAGCAAGGTGCTCTTAAGGAGTTGCGCGTTTATAATCACGCGATTAAGTACATCCAAGAAGGTAAAACGATACGATGTTGCGTTGACTTTTTGTCCAGATAATTTTTCAATTGAACGGCGTCTGAATGTGTATGCTGTCACGCGCCACGCGTGATTGTATAAGTGCCGGTACTACATTGTTTATTAATTGCATCGGATGGTCGCAAACAGTGATGTACAATGACAGCTAAATGGTCGCAATGAAATGCTCGTTGAATAATTTAGTAGACCGTCGTGGATGATAATTATTATTAACATTCATTGAAATGAGTGGGGTGCAAATTAACAGCATTCAAATGACATTATAAATCTTGCCAAACCTGCATTCGATATTATTGTGAATGTCATTAAACAGTTAATGATTAATTGGAAATTATATTGTCCATTATTATTTGTTATCGCTCTAAAAATTTTAAATATGGAAAATAATTTACGTTACAAAGTGCGATTAGTTTTCAATTTAATAACGCGCACAAATCTGTCAAGACGACCCTAACAGATATTATCGTTGCGTCGAATATGAATGCGTTCGTGTAATTTCAAAACACATATAGTAATTTTTTATTACTCTTCGGCCGTAGCCTTGGAATTTATATCAATACGGCAAAGGTTAATGTAATGCGGTAATAAAAAATTATTGTAAAGGAGTTTAATATTTTTCAACGAAAAATTTTATGGCTTCGACTGGTGCTAGTATTTCATGCACTCCGCCATATCGTAAAACCTAATATTGCACTATCGTTATTTATCATTGATAGATGGGGATGAATAGAGCGGCCACTGAATTCTTTTTAATTAATGAAGAAATACGTGCATTGTCCGACGTCTACCACTCGACATTCTTTTACGTGGCTTTCAAAATGCTCAACCAAGTTATGCGAGAGGCCCACTTCGCGCGTAATTTAATTCAATTAAATATCACCTTGATGCGTATAAGGACTCAATTATCCCGTGGCATTTGGACTGAAAGAATAAAAATTATTGTGCGTTCGAAGATAGGATCATCCGAACGGTAAACTTTAGCAACCTTAGACAGACAGCCCATCGGTATAATCACTCATACTAATCTGATCGGAGCCAAGGCTAACGAGAGTACGATAACATGTGTAGGTAAAATCGAGCGCGCACTGAATAATCAAGTTAATAGTTACTCATCCCCTGAGCGCACTCATTAATAGCCAGTTGATAGCCACAAGGATATGTAACTTCCCTGTCCACAATCACGTTCCATGAAACACCAACCCGCGTCTCGGAATGAAATTCCGTAACCCCGTCTCCAGCACTTGCGCCATGAAAATTGATCGCTCGACGCCGAGATTTCAAGATATTCCATAAATATATATGGAAGCATTGTCGCACGTAGATCTCTGGCAAAGAGAAATCCGTGAACGAGAGCATGGACAGCAGCAACAGAGATAGAAACAGTAGAAACAGTATCAAGAGTAGCAACAGTAGTAGCGGTAGCAGTGGCAACAGTAGCAGTCACAGCAACAGTAGCAGCCGTTGTTGTCTTCGAGTTCTTTGCAGATGTCATCCGGCAGTGTCATCAATTCTCGGAGGAGACGTAGACGATGAGCCCCGCCAAAGTGGCCGCCGACGTCAAGCCGAGCCTCTCGCGTCCGCGTCCTCCTCGTCTGCCGGGCTGACGGACGCTGGCAGCCGGCGCTCTTTCTGCGTTAGGAGGAAGGGTAAGACGAGAAGCGCCGCTCGACGTCGCGAGACATGCTTACCTTACCAATGAGGCAGCCACGAAGAATCGTGGATTCCGGGCGGCGGAAAGGGGGACACGCGCGGCGGGACAAAAGTGCGCTCAAAGGATCGACATTTTGTGTATCAGAAGGAGCTTGTTGATTAGCATATTGAAACTAATGATCTTTTTGTTCGCTCGAAGGTGCTCTCTCTTTCACACACTGCTTCACTCGCTCGCTCGTTCTCACTCACGTACATGTGCATGCATGCACACACTCTCTCTCTCTCTCTCTCTCTCTCTCTCTCTCTCTCTCTGTCTCTCTTCCTCTCACTTTTTCGCTTGCGTGGGGATTCTTTTCGTGAAGGCAAAATTTACGTCTCGATGAGCACACTGCACACTTTTCGGTTGAGATACGGAGGCTTCCTTTTTTCGGATCGTTTTGTTCTCGAAAGCGGGGATACACTTATGGAATAATTCAAGCTCACTGCTGTCTACCTATTCAACTTGTCAGAAATTTATTTAAATTATAAAGTGTGTGTGTGCTTGTTAGTGGGTTTCTCTTGACTGCTTCACACCGTACTCACCATTAAGAGTTCAAAAATAAAAAGCCTTAACACTTTATAATCAAAGAGAAAATATTTTTTTAACAGCTTCAGAGGACAATCTATTTTAATTTTTCAATATAAATATTTACTAAAAATTTTCCAAATCCAATAAACTTTCAAGCATTCCCTGATGTTTCATCACCATTTTTCAAATTACATTTGTTACTTAATGGCTTACAGTTTATACGATAGATATTCTAATAAACATTTCTATTTTCTATCATATTCATACTATATAATTAATTGTTTAATCTAAGAACCTTATTAATGATTATAATTTTAGTTGCGTTAATTATAAAATTCAATCACTAAAGTGAATCGACAACAAAGAAGATAGTTTTGAAAATAGAAATTTGCTTTTATTATAATTATAACTTTCATTATAATTTATATAATTTATTAAATTCATATAATTTTGTTACATCAAGTTTGACAAAATTTATATACGCGCGCGCACATATACGTATATAATGTTATTTTGAGTACTAAAATTATATGAAAGATGCGGGATTTAATGTATTTAGAAGTAAGAAGGGTTGCGGATAATAATGCACGTAAAACAAAATGTAACTAAAATGATTCTTTAAATTTCTTTAGTGGATCGGCCTAATTCATCCTCGGCATCCTATGTCATTTATTTGAACCTATTTGAGAAATTAACAACCATGCTAGCAATAATATCATCGACTCTCAAATAATCGTTGCACTTCTACATTCTACAATATTTCGCTTTTGTAGATGATATTACTTATTACGTATTACATGAAGTCTGTATTAAGACGTCGACTCGAGAAAACTCTTTAAAAACTCTTAAACGGTCATTGTTCTACCGATAAAAAATAAACGAAAGAATAAGGCGAAAAATAAGGCTGTGTAGGACAAATGCGGTAGATAAATTTGTGGCTACAATAAAGTCAAATACTCGAAAGCCGACTCCGACATCGTAATTTTCGACGGGGTGTGACTGATCGCCGGGTCAGGCGTCCTGGACACAAGATCTAGCGATTCACCGCGGGAATAGGGAATTGGCCGAGGCTGGACGATTGTCCAGCGTTTTCTTCCCAAGACCAAATGTCAGGATCCCTATGGGGCTTAGCGCATATGTCTTGCTGCATCCCTCGCCTCGTAAACCCGGGTGGATATCTTTACGAGGCGAACCCGTCGTCCTGAAAATTGCAGAAGACATGCCCCACACGCGTGTCTATTTATGGCGTCGGACCATCTCTCGGAACTTGCTTCATTAATATCGTGAATCATTGAATGGGCACATTCGCGTGTCCCTTGATTGAATGAAATTTTTGCAGTCTTCGATGCTGGCCTGATCGAACAAGTACACGACCCCGAGTGTAAATCACTGTCTTCATTTAAGTGTGAAAAATTGTCATGGATCTCGATTGGTAATGTTTATAAGCGAGCTTTCGAGGAAACGGATTTGGTATTACAAATAATTCTGAGCTTGCAGATGAAGAACGTGTGCGTGTATGGCCACGTATTTCTAATACGACATAGAGAATACTAATATATTTTTAATTCGGTTTTGAAACAGCTGTTTTATAGTTGATTACATTTTAGATAATTACATATATAGTATATAGTGAGAAGAGAGAAGGAGTAACACTATCATTGCGTATTTATATGAAGCTCAATACTTGTTTATTATTTAATTTAATGCTAACATTACAATTATTATTCATATTTAGAAATATTGAAATTCGAGTTTAATAATTATGGATATTTGTTCAATTGTACTCCATTAGTTCTTATGTAAATTTTTCTTATAAGTAAAGAATAAAATATTAGAATAACGAATATACTTGTAATGCAAATACACGATTTACTGAACCATACTGGGGAGGGTCGCGCTTCATTAATTTTAATATTAAACTGCAGTATGCAAATATAAACATCCAAATTGAATCATACCTGTGATAATTCAAGCATTATTCAAATCAAACCTCCTTAACCAATTGTATAATTTTTAAAACTATGAAGAGATTATAAAAAATGTGCGCTATAATCGATATTTATCGACTACTTCAGAACATGTCTAGTCTAAGTAACAAAAACGTCACATCGTTGATTTTACATCGATGCGACTCACTACAACCCACAAAAAAAATGCCTGAGATCTGTCACATTTGGACTACAAACTACGAAATTGCAACGCTCACGAAAAAAATAGTTAGAGAGCTCCAGTTGTCTGCACTTATATGCGAATCTCAAGGTTGAAAAACAAACTTCCTTGCAACACTTAAGTAAGGTACAAGTTGTATAATAGTAAATATTAATAAATTGCGATTTTAGAATATAAGGTTCGAGTTAAGAGGTTTGATCATATCTTATGTAGCTAATTCTTTAGCCAAAGATACTTTCACTCATAATCCCTCATATAAGTATAAATCATACTCCCGTACTTATTGAGAAAACCGAAAAATGCCGAATTTACGTAGCTTAAAAATGTGCATAAATTTTTTAATTTTGGAAAGGTTTAAAAATATAAAAACGTTAAACGAAACTAAATATAAACAATAAATCATCTATAAGATTAATATTACATATTGCACGATCAGTGGTAACGACAATTAATCATAATATCCCTCTTAAAGAAGGTGATTCTTGCACACACGTATATTGTAATATTAACAAATATCACAATAACTAATAAATAACACAAATAACTAATAACAAATATCAGAGCCATTTGAATTATAAATTTACGCTTAGACGAGAGCTTTTAGGTGTTTAAACATTCATTAATATCCTCGGAGTCGCTTGATCAATTACGTTAATCGGAATAATAAAATGCTCCTTAATAAGAATAACCTTCATAAAAATGAAGTACGACAATCGCTTCATCAACTTCTAAATTATCTGCTAAAAAAAGGTTAAGGGGCCATGTAAAATAAAAGATGATGCTTTTGTGCGACAAAGTAAAGTAATCGCGCGTATCGAACGGAGAAAAAACGGAAATAGCCGCCGGCTAAGAATGCGTCACGTTTTTGCCCTTACAATTACATGGGCAACTCGGCGACGGAATCAAATTACTCTAAAAGAGCTCGTTTCGAAGCAAGACAGACAGGTGGAGAAGGCCAGGAGGAGTTAACTCGCATGCCTCTCATCACCATTTTAAATAGTTTTCCGCGGAAAGCGTCGCCCGGCTGCTGCACTGCGTTCCCGACTTGCTGAAAAAGGAGCTGCGCACTGCTCCGTTGCACGGCAAAAATGGCAATTGTGAATTCCCCTCAGTGAATCTCCTAAAAATGCCGCTGACAGCGTGTTTGTGGATATGGCGTCGACAAGAAACGAGAGAGAGAGAGAGAGAGAGACGCGGACAAGATCGGCGAGCGCGCGCTCACGTCTACGCTCTGCCTTGCTCCTCCTTTTTACTGCAAAGAAGTGCGTTTGCGTGACCATTCGCTCACACGTGCGCCCTGAGTTTACCTGCGCGCACGTGCAACTATTCCTGTCGATATGTACTTTTTGCCTCTCACTATGAATATTTATACGCATAGAAGCGTGCATGTAAATTATTAAAAAACAGTCTATATTCCGAATGAATAAAGTCACTACTGTTTCGAGAACTTAGAAGCTGAAAGATCGTGTAAAATAGTACGCGCCTTTTGTGCTAATGGCTCAGCTTGCCTAGTGCGTTTTTTCTTTTTTCTTCTTCGAAATTGCGTTTAAATGTCACACCTATACTCGAGCCCAAAATCATGTCCGGTTCAACATTCCGATTTTTCAGTTCTATTAAAAAAGCACATTATAGAAAGGATAATGTTTTTTTGCTTCCGACACCATATTGCAAGTATATTATTATTATGGGCATACTAATGTATACTGAAAGGGCAAAGCTCGTAATGTTGAGGTGCGTCTCGTTTTTATTGTGAAAGTTTATGATGTACTAACGAATTTATCAGCTGGTCTTTGAAAATTCTTGAGACTGTATTGTAGAGTAAAAATATTTGCTTTCGAAGAGAGGGTGAAATTTTGTAAAAGTAACATTATCGCTTATTTGCAGACAAGTTTGTCATCCTCCGGTTTTGCCGAACGGAATACTTTTCTATTACGAGTTGGACCGCTAGTTTACAGTTTTTTCTACCTTTGAAACAAAATTTAATTCATTTACGTAGGGAGCTCTTAATATCATTCGGTTAAAGCTACCATATACGTAAGTTGCTATTTTGAATGCTTATAATTTTATAATAGAGACGTTTTTTAGATAAAAATTTATAAGAGGAATAATAAATATAAGAATTTATATTTAGTAGTCATGCTCTTTTGAGTGAAACCGATGCTTGTGCAAATAACAGAAAACATGATAAGCCACTGAAAATTCGTAGACTAATTTTCAATTATTATTTCTTTGAATTGAAGGCTATTATTTTCTCATCTATAGCCAAATATTACCGTTGAATTATTAATACGCCAGTATGAAAAAATTTATTTTTAAATATGAACACGATAAAGCCTACACTTTATTCCCCTCTTTGCTCATTCTTTTAATAAATACTGTAAACAAAACAAAAATAAAAATTACGTATTATAAAGAGTGTTAACGTAACGTAGAAAGTGACATCTATCATTTTTCTTATCACAATTGAGCAATGCGTTTAGCAGTAATGCTTTATCTTAGCAAAGCCACTTAACAAAGTGAAAATAGTGCCCATCAAATGACGACCGAAGTGTGCTTAACGCAAAATCCGCAAACGACAAGTTAGCCTGTACAGATACTTGCACTCATCAATACATCCGTTCGCCAAATTGCTTCTATGACCGTTGCAAATATTCCTTTAATATAAAAAGGGGCAAAACGTAACAACGTGACTTCGCATAACGACGCGCTTGCCCGCGTATATCCGCAATCGGTGCCATTGTAGCTCGCAAACAAAAATAGCCAAATAAAACTGCAACTCTGCCTCGGGCCGAAAAGTATCTCCGCGTCTACAGGTCTTATAAACAGGTGGTCCGACTGGAGCATTTGAATGAGGGGAAAGGGACCTGGGGAGGTTGGCCCCCTCGAGCACAATGGAGCCGCAGTCGGCGCGAGCGGCTTCGCGAAAAAGGGACCACCGCGCCTCGCGACACCGGTCACTCGCCGCTTCTCTAACGAGCTTCGATTCTCCTCTTTGAAGGCGAACTTCGGGACCGCGGAGCCGGCTTCAGCGTGCAGGCGGACGGACCTCTGCTGCTTAGGCGCTGTTGCCGGTTACATCATAACCTTTGCCAACCGGCGGGTAGCTTTCGCTGCAAGGTTTCGCCTGACCTTGGAATTCACCCACCAGTTGTTGGAGCAGTGCTAGCGACTATTTTTTGAAATAGTACGCTGCCATGTGCTTGAATTACTTTTGCAAACGCATTGGGAGATCAAAAGCAATCCTGTTTATATTGCTCCGGTTCGCGGTTAGAGAGTCCATTGATTAGGATTCTGATTTATGTAACAAATTAGTGCGAATTAATGTACGGCCTTTAGCTATGTAAACAATGTACGCGCTTGCTCAAAAGGTTTATTGGGAAATGAGCAAAATTCATATGAAATTATGGAGGCGATTAATTTAACGAGTAGGTGTTACATTTTTTTTTAATTTTGTAGAATTTGGGGACATAGCTAACTACGAGGAAGTATTGCAATTAATGGCATCGATATTAAACATCGACTGCATAATATCTTGCAGCAAGTGAAATCAAATGTTATACAATTATTGCTTGTATCCGTAGTTATTGCAATAGGACTGTTGACAAACGAAGCAGACGAGCGAGTCACGCATATGCTGTTACAACAAGCATGTACATAAGAAGCATGAGCATATGTGTACTATTGAGAAGTATGTACTATTGAATTTGAGTCTCGTAAATAACAGCTGAAAGCATCCTCACTTTGTCAAGTCATATTCTCCGCGTACTACTGACGCTATGTGCTACTTCGCGGGCGGCATTACTGACTTCATCTCCAGCAAAAATCGATTTTGTTCTTTCAATTATCGGCTCCAATTCTTCAGGCTTAAAGTCTCTTTCGCGTTGTTATATATTTTTCTCCATTATGTATTCCTGAAATGATAATCGAGTCATTTTATTGTATATCTAATGCGAATGGCCTTATTGATTTGCCAGGGTGGTTAGTTTGTTCCTTGACATTTTTTCAATTTTCCTTCGGAGTTTTTTAAAACCTATTATTTTATCTCAATATTTACGGGACTAATGGAAGACACACCACTAGTTAACGACGTACTCATAATATCCTTCGTCAGCGAGAAATATATAAACTGTGTAGCCGAATATTAACTAAATCGAACATTTAAATGAATGAATTTTACTATTCAATGTCATAAGGAAATCGATGCAACAATCATAATAGCGCAATTACAAATTTACGTTGAGGCTCGTCGCTATAGCACGGAAGTGAGTACGTTAAGAAAAGAGCTACGAAAAAGTACATTAATTGCGTTGTGGGAAAGGCAGCCTGTAAAATCATCGGTCCCAGTACTCATAGGTTTCGGGCGTAGCAGCGCCAGAGCCGAGACGGCCATGGGCGGAAGCGCGGACTAAATATAAAAGCGCGCTATCGACGGCGGCGGCGGTTGCGTCAGCGGCAGCAGTGGCGGTGGAAACGGCGGCTGCTACGGTGAAGGGAATGGCCGGGGGAAGCGTAACGGCGGTGGGGGCAGGAGGTTGTACGCCATCTTGCAGCGCGGAAGAATCATTTGCGTTAGTCCTGCCCACGGAGGGCAGCTCGACTCCGCCCCCGTCCCGCGCGCATACACTCCCAGTCGCACACACGCGCAAGTGCCCACGGACGTGTGCACGCACGCACGCAGTTTGTCGAGAGAAGGAGTGAGGCAAAGGCAGAGCCATCTTTATTGCCCAGCGGCCAGCGTCACGGAATGAAGCGGTGGGAACGTGTGCGTGCGCCGTGAGCATAGTTTGTCTTTATAATTTGGCGTGCAAGCGGCGTACTTGAAAAGCTTCGCTGATGATTCCGAGTGTCTGCCTTTCGTGGGCATATAAATCCAATGAGCAGCGACTCTCACCCACTTCCCTATCTTTTTTGTACCGCGCGCGTCACCTATATCATCCCTTCGATTTGCGATCCTTCTTTTGCCTTCGCGCTCGGTTATGCCGGTGCTACCTTGCCCTACGTCGTGGTTTCTTCAGAGTTCGCTCTTTTTTAGCCGCTGATGCGACTGCTGCTTCACCTCGTCCCTCCTTTACTCTACCTCGGCCGCAACTGTAATACGAACCGCCATAAAAGCCCTCTTGATAGTATCCCTATGGACGCTTTTTACATGACAATTGCAACGCTAATTAAATACTGATATTATCCCCTGTGTGCGCTGGATTGTATGTGAGATGAAAAACTCTAGCTGAACATTTACTCCTTCAAACGGAATTGCAGATATGTGTCTGAATAATTCGACAACGTTACTCAGCACTAAGCATGTCATACCTGCTAGGGCCTCTTCTTCCAATACACCCACTGTGAAAAAACTTAAACAGTGCCGAGATTATTTATTTAAGTAATACCTCAGGGGTGAGTAAATGCTTGTATCACTTATCCTTGAATCACTCAAGATCCCAAATACTTTTGCTTTTTATTATAAAAAAAGCTTGATCTACTGAAGTGGGTATACATTATAAATATCAAAAATCGCATATTATTTACAACGTCTAAATGTATAGCGATTTATAAATGAAATAGTGATTGGAGTGAGAAACTTAATTTAACTTAATATTAGTTTGAGTATGGTGTGGCATGTTGCATATATATATTTGTGTTAAATCTGCATAGATCCTGTCAGATTTAATCTAAAAAGTATTTAATTTCCTAATAATGTAAAAACAAATAGAAATAATAAGAATAATGAATATTATTGTTATTATCTCTATATGTTGTGTTTACGACGGAATATTACTTTGACCATTGCATGACAACTAATTTCATAGGATTTTTAATTCACAGCAAGCCCAAATGTGGTTTGGCACTTATATTTGATACTTGAAAAAGAGCCGTAAAATTCCATTCAAAAAACGAAAATTTGTTCTTGCTCCCTTAATAGAATTTTATAAAGAAATATAAAAAAAAATATAAAGTTTTTTTGGCGCTTCCTATTTTTAAATTGTCTTTCAAATTATACATTACATTTTCTCTTTTTTCAATACTAAATTTTCAATTTTTTTTCTATTAACAACATTGAGATTTACATGTTTTATTTTATATTTTATGATAAAAAAAATTAATAAATTGAATAAAAGTGAACCTAAATAAAAGTGACATATTATTTATAGGAAATAGATCCCTTGAGAAAAATATTCTGAACCAATAAAAGCTGTTATATGAAGTACCATTACTTTTTAATTTCTCAAAGTTTAACAAAAATTTGAAGGCTAAAAACAGTATTCTTCGAATAAACGTTAAAAATTTATAACTACAATCAGAGCTAGACAATTTAGTAGTAGAAATTCGTTTAAATAACTTACAGTAAAGGGCGAATTATTTATGATTAATATCTCATCATAAAATATGATTAACGAAACAAAATGAAAGTTGTTCAATTTTACTTTATGACAAATGTTGTCGATATCGTGAATGAACTATAAATTCGACGACTTAAGAATCTTATTAATACAAATTATTAATACAAAAATTCATATTATGCTCATAAGCGTGACAAGAAAGAGAGTTGCAATGAAATTGATGGCGAAATCTCGTAGCAAGAAATCCCGTAATAATTCAAATTACGCCTTTAAATCAACAATTGAAAAAGAGAAGAAGAGAAGGATGCGAAAGTCGGGGACGAAAGTGCCTTTAATCTTTATTAACAGTCTTGTGTATATACTCTGTACATTAGTCGGTCGGCGGATCGCATGACCGCAAAGTAGAGCCGCGTCAAAAGCCCCATCCTTTATCCTCACCCCGAAGTGACGATCTCTTTTTCTCGTCTGATTCCCACCCACACACCGCATCTCACAACGAGCAAACTAAAAAATAAATTTATGCGCTCGGTCAAGTGCGCGCCCAGCTAATGATAAATTATTGTTGCCCTTTTCCCGTTCCTCCTTCGCAAGCTCTTCCTCATCCTTCTCTGCCATTTCATTCTCCTTTTCACCCTAAGGCTAAGAATTTGCAGTGTGCGCAAACATTATGCAGACTGGTTACTTGATATCTATTCTTCACCTATCATGTACATCCGGCATTATCCGGTAGTAGTGACCTAAATACTGGCTATTATTCAAGTAGCCGAGAGAGAAGAAAAGTGGACGGCAAAGTTCCTATGTAAATGAGAAAGAGAGAGAGAGAGAGAGAGAGAGAGAGAGAGAATGGAGTTGACTGGGTCGGGGAGGGCGTGTAGGGTGGGGAGAGAAATGAGATAGAGGCAGTTTTGTAGCGGAAAACATCCGACAAATGGGGCTGTTCCGCGGACAGGCCGGGTTATCTCGGTCAGTTATTGAGCGGTCACCCCAATAAATCACTCCCACCAACCCTCAGCTGTTGGGTTTCTGTGCCCGACACCACGCGAATCCGCCTCTACAACCAACCATTTACAGTACTTCATCCGCGCAGACGACTTGCGAGACGAGATGTGTGTATGCATACAAGCACACACCAGGTCATGTAACTTGAGGGAGGAGAGAATCACTTTTCTCAAGATTCTACATCTTACTGGAGCATGTCAATTGAGACTTTTTACCCCGTGTACTTCCTTTACAATTAGCGAATGAGATGCTTTATTTGTATGACCGTTGGAGAAGAGGGTGCACTGAGAAAGGACTTTTAAAAGCAGAATGATATGTTGCATTATATTTAAGAGTCCTTCCCATAGTACTTCAAAACGATTTTGTATATATGAACCTCCTAAGTACGCCCCTATACTCAAAGACTTGTTTGGACATTAGTATCTCAGTTACAGGCCAATCCACATTCGTGGCAGTCTCTTACATAAATTTTCATTCATTTCGAATGAATTATTTTCAATAGATGATGTATTTCTCGATTAGAGATTTTCTTTTGAAATAAATTTTTCAGAGTAAATATTTAATCGATCGTTACGTCACTTTGTTAAACAAAGATTGATAAAATTGCTACGGAAATTAATGTTTAAGGCTAATTCACTTGTGCTTATTCTACATACAAGTGACCACGTAATTTAAACAAATTGAAATTCACGTATTTTATTATAAGAGGGCAATATGACGATAAATGTCGGTAACCTCCTAATGATGGAAGTACACATTTAACTTGGCGTTAGTCTCATATTCAATTTACTACAATTTAATCAACATGATCGGGTAAATTACAAGACACGAATCATTTATGAATCAAAATAAAAAGAATGGAATTAATTGAACCCGACAACTTTCCGATGTCTATACTAATATTGTGCCTATAACTCACTGCTTGAGTAGTAAACAATACGCTAATCGCTGCAATCTATGACCATATTACGTATTACGTGGCACGAATTATATTTGTTCCTAGAAAAATTTCTTCCCAAACATCTTATTATCAGGCTGTATAAGAAAAAGCGCTTGACTCCAATAACACGTATCCAATGGCGAGTATAAAATTGTACTTTAGACCATAATAGAAAATATAAAAGTAATATGTTGCTATTACGGTTAACAAAAATTCATAAGTTGTATTAAAATTTCTTATTGTTTCATTTCTCACCATATTTTCCATATTTCCGACGTTCAATAACGACCACAGTCTATGTCGAAGAATATTTTTTTATTCGAACATCAATTATCAACAATAATTTCATTTAAATTTTCAACATGCATTATATATTTCTCAACGTGAATTTATATGACCTTCTTAGCAGCAAATATATAAGCAGCTATAATTAATTACTTTAAAATATTAAGCTACAACATTAAATTTGTTTCGCTATATTATCTGTAGTATTTATTATATATAGTAAATATTATAGAGAATATATTACAAAATTTAATTACATAATTACATAATTAAATATTATTTAGCACAAATATTTTAAATTCTATTTATGATCTAAGTTAATATGAATAGTATCATCAATTTCTATCATCATTTATTATTGTAAATCAAGTATACAATAACTTTAACTAAAAATAATAAAACTAATTAAATATTTTTATACAAGTGATTAAAATAAATAAATTGATATTTATGTGCAAAAAATCATATATATATATATATATATAAATAAGTTCTTAAATATGGTTAACTTTGTTAATTAAATTAAAAAAATAATTAATTTTTAACGAAAGATTAATTTTTTTCAAAATAAAAACATTCACAATTTTTATCACTTTCAATTAAAAAAAAATTTAACGAATTACTTTAATAATAATATAAATTAAATATTTTTAAAGAAAATTTTATTAAAAAATTCCAATGTGTTAAAATAGTTACGGATATATAAAAGTTGTTTTCATCTACAAATTAATAAGATTATCAAAGAATATGGGACAAAAAGACTGGGGTAAAGTAATTCATTGCGCAAAAGAGTGAATTTCTACTTTATTCGAGATAAGATAATTTTAGAATAATTATATTGTGCTTTGCATTTGTGCAATTTTCAACTTCATTAAATGTGATTAAATTAAATGAAGTCACATAAAATGTTTGGCAACATAAATACCTGCAGTGTAGATTCCTCATAATTAGAGTTCATTAGTTTATTAATAAAATATGCTTTTCTAAAATATTCTTTTGTATCATTGCCAAAGAATAGTTATTATTAAAAAATATAAAATCATAGCGTCATCATTTAATAAAGACACAATGAATATAATGAAGAATGTAATATAAATGTATATTAGAATTTAGACACGATAATAAGATATTAAATTATCTTAAAAATCACAGCTGTTCTGCAAATAGATAAGTGTAACGGCATTGTCATAGTGACTTTAAATAAATTATAAATTAATAATTTGCAAATAAATTAGAATTGTAATTTGCAATGGCTATAGAAAGAAATTCTCTTAATTTAAGATGAAGGATATTTTATAAGCTGAAAGGAGAGGTATAATCTGATTATAAGAAGACTTACAATAACTTTAATAAAACTAATTGCAGTAAATTATCTATTATTGCTATTAAAATTTATAAACTCCTATACTAACCGAGCCATTATATCATATTATTCAACTACTTGATTTCATCTTAATTATAACTCTGATATTTATGTGGAAAACAGAAACACATAAAACTAGCTAAAATTTGACCCTCCGAAATTTGGTGATTTCAGTATAATTTATCCCATCGGATAATATCTTATATTAAAAGCTAGTCAAGTTCTTGTACTTGTTCATTTGATGAATAGCAGTCATCATTTTTATATATCTGTATCTAGATTCTGCAATCTCAATTTCTTCATTATACTTCTTTTCTATTTAACGTCGTTCTTGAGCGAGCGAAATAGTCTAGAACACCTGAAACATCTTCTATATAAGACAAAACATATATCTATTGTAATAGCGATTAATCTAAATAACGTTTCATTTACGGTTGGACATTGCATTTTGAATACATTATATTTTATTAGCAGTAACGTAATCATGTTGACTTCATTGTGAAAATGAATTCAGAATGCATGAAAAATCAATTATAGTAGAGTTGAAATAATATATTGTGCTGAAAAATCTATTATATAGTAATTTTTATTTATTGTGTACTCGAAATTTAAAATAAATATTTTAAAGCAATGTATTCTTATCCTTCAATTTTTTCTTGTTTTTTTGACTACGAAATTCAAGGATTTAAGCCTCATCTTATTCATAAGTCTCTTCCCATACTGCCCGACCTTTATATATTTATCCATTTGTTATTTATTTCTTCGAACTATAACTTGGAGTAAAATATCTGTACCCATAAAAAATATATGATAAAACTTAAAGATTTTTGTTAAAAATTTAATAACAGTACATTATTGAATATAGGGTCAATAATTTATCATTTATAATAAATCTACTTTCTTGTAAATTAAACAATTTTACACAATAATGAAATATTAATTTAACTCGAAAATATAATTTATAACGACCATTCACTGATTTTAGTTTAATATTTTTAGCTATTGAACCCTTTTATCATACCAAGAACAATCCTCGGCATTCCCGTGAGTAAATGTCTACGATGAGTAAAAATGCAAATCATCCATATCTCCATTATAAAATAAATATTCATGAGGTACAACGAGGATTTGTATCGATTTCTTAACGTCATAAACTCACGGAATAAGTGTCAAAAGTTGGAGATCCAATTAATACCGTTGTCGTCAAAAGATCGCATAAAATTGAAAGAAAAATACAATATGCGTTAAGGATCATCATAGAGGGTGCAAGTGAGGTGAGAGTCTTTGACATTCATGCAAAGATGGAATAAAAACCGAATGAACGATACCACGGTGGAAGCAAGCGGCCTTTCAGCGACACTGTAGCCTGATTATTAGCCAAAAGCGAGGCCGATGATGCTTTCCTCTTTGTGCGCCGCTTTTTCATTTATTTATCTCCGTTTCCTCCTCTTCCTCCTCCCCGCCTCCCCTTTTTCCACTTCCTCTTATTCCACGCCGGCATGAACTTTTATCTGCAGCGTGCCATGTTCTTTTAGCTAGATCGCTGTTGTTGACTGTATCTGTCGAGCTTCCGTCCGACAGAGTTCGATTACTCTCGCAGACCTGTCCCTTGGTCTGATTGTACGCAAGTCTTATACGCGTGGAAGTGAAAAACAACTGTATGATGCATTACTTCGTTGAACGAAAATGATGAGTACTTCCGAAATTGATGCTCGACGCGACGATCAAAGTCCTTTGTAATAAAGTTTTTTCTTCTGAAAATTTAATTTTCATTCGAATTGATCGATTTATATTCAGTTATATTTTTTACTTTTACTTTTATCATTTCTGTTACGCTTGCGAATACGAGGTTTGAAA
Organism: Ceratosolen corneri; assembly: GCA_030522565.1. Taxonomy (NCBI): domain Eukaryota; kingdom Metazoa; phylum Arthropoda; class Insecta; order Hymenoptera; family Agaonidae; genus Ceratosolen; species Ceratosolen corneri. The sequence goes on along the minus strand of JAPYYT010000129.1, from coordinate 44,580 downwards.
AAGGAACGATGTATAATTTCGCTGCCGTTGTTCAGTATTTAAAAATTAATATTTTCATTCTAAAGTTATTTCTCTATTTTATTAATGACCTGAAATCATTATGCAACATAAATTATTATTGAAGATTGGATAATATCGGAATTATTTATGAAAATTTAATACTGGATATTATATAATTATTGCTCTCTTTAAAATTTTTTTCTATAATACACAATATCAAAAACTCTATACTATTGAATTAAGTTTTTTAAAACATTCATATACTTTAATTGTATTTTTATCGTACCAAATCTAATTATACTCTATTTTATAAAAAGCTGAAAAGTTTTGTAATTTTTTTTTTACAATGTACTATAAATTAGATTGTTTTCATTGATATATTTGCAATATATTTACCAATTATTTATGTATAGATTGATAATAAGTGTTTATCGAATAAATATAATAATTTTGTCGTTATAACTATCTTGGTTTACTTTAGTTTGCTAGTGTATATATGCTAAGATTAAAAAATTACGTATCAATATATAATTATTCGAAAGAATTATCAAGTCATCTAACAACAACTACACTCGCGATAGCATCATTCGCACGAAAGAAAAATATAGTTAATAAAGGAATATAAGTAAACATTGTGCCTGTACCAATTTATTATTAATAATGGTTAATAATTAATAATGGCTCGGTTACGTAAATTGCCGACGCCGGCTAAGCAAGGAAGCACAAACCTATACAATTTACAGTAACTTAAAAATATCGATGACCGATTCGATGGTGGTGATTATACCAAAAAGCAGATATAAGCTAAAATTCCAAACTCTTTGAAAATAATCTAGATTTTACCCATATTTGGCTGTCGGCAGACTCGGATCGTCGACAAACATCTCATACCTCTAGCTCATACAAATACTCAAAGCAGCAGCAAAAAGTTAACGGCTCCCGTTCTTGCGCATTAGGATCATTCCAGGGTTGAAGCACTTCTGGAATCATGCCTTTTGCGGCTTACCGACAATCATTCGAGCCCGTCAACGTGCGTTCTCCTTTATAAAGAACGCAAAATTAATCGAGCAGGTCGACAGCTGCCGCGAATCTATCAGGCACCTAGACGACGATCCACTACGTCGATAATCGACTGGCTGCGCCGTCGGTATACGAAATCGACGTGTCGAGCCTCGGCGCCATTCAGTCGCTCTACAGATTAACGTGTAAATTGATTTTAAAATACTTGCCAGATTGAATGAACGTGCTTATATGAATTTAAGGCTGCTCGCATAGTCGAAGTCTTTCGATTTTATGGAAGCGCCTTCGTTTTCATAGATCTCACGTTTACCATAGATACCTACATGTTCATGCGTAATAATGAAATTTCCTCGACTTGTATCTAGCATATGTACGAGAAATAATTAACAAAATACAGTAGACCATTGCACTTTGTCAACATTATAGCGTTCGTTCACATTAGTCTTTTTTAAAGATTTACGTAAAATTTTACGTTAATTTGTGGTCATTAAACATAATAAATTATGGTGTAAGGATTTAAGTGCTATTGGTCCATAATGTAAGCCTCAATACGAAATTACGAAAGCTTGATACATGAAAATTGACGTGAAAATTAGAAAGGGAATCCAATTTCATCGGTAATTGTAGCGCTCACTATTCAGTACATTAGCAAAGTATTTTTAAAATGGAGCGATTCGTATCTACGAATTAGCAAAATGAACAAACGATTCCGATCATCGTAAGTCGCTGATAGTTAATTCCTTCCTGGAGAAGGAAAAGGAAAGAGCCGCGACTTTCGGGCGTTTTCTTTTTTAGATTCGCATGTTCTGGACAAAGTAGGCCGGTTTCCCTGTCAACGGGTACAATTTATCTCACCCCAACTCGCCGCCGTTACCCCATTTAGCCGGTTCCCCGACCTCCATAGCCGCTCTTCTTCGGGTAGAGGAAGATCCGGGAGCCTCTGGAGAACCGTGAGCGGTGTGACGGGTTCGCTTCAGATTTAAATCTGCGTGATTAATGCGTGAGAGGGGCTAAGAGCGTCGATGTCCCACTTACACAGCACTTGGTGATTCTTTGGGGCGGGCGGCGTACGGGGGAAATGACGGGCTGCGTTTATTTGTTGTCGTTGATAGGAGTAATTCATGGTGACAAGAAAGCCGGTGGTCAGTCGCAAGCTCTTTCATTACGTTACATTCACAGAGTAAGATGCTATTGCTTCCTATTATGAATATTTAGTTTCTATGCAGATGTACTTTGAAATACCATTTTTCTTCGCCCGATGGCCACCGGAAATCTAATATAAAAATATACGTAAAGTGCATCAAAGTTTCAGTGTAAAAACTTTGTTATGGAAATTGTATGTAAGTGATATATAATCAGAAAAAAGAAAGGTCTGAAATCTTCATTACACTTCATTTATCAGATTTCGTATGTCGACTAACAAATTTACATCTTTAGTTAGCAGTATGCGCCAAACTTAATCCATCCATTACTTCTGTATATACATATATATATATATATATATATATCATTTATTTTCAGTCTACTCATTGAAATAAAAAAACTCGCTTTCAGTTCGTTGAAAAGCATGCGTAAATTAAAAAAGAATTTTTAATGAATCAAGAAAATGTTTATTTTACGAAATAAATTATACGCAAAATTATATCATTAAAATAATAAATAACTTGATTAATCAAAAGAACTTAATCTTTTTTCATTGCAAAATGTTAAAAATAAGATCCGAATTAAATTTAAGAGTTTGAATCTAAGTCTAATGACTACTTCAAATTTATGGGTATTACTTTGATCTTAAAATGAATAACATTAAGTAAAAGATGCTATAAGCGATAAAGTCTATATTAAATGTTTATTAGTGTATATTAGTAATGATATGCGTTAATTTGACATTAAATAAATAGAGCCTTGATCGAGATTTTTTTTAAGCATTAGTCAAATAAAAATAATAATTGAATAATTTTTAGGCTAATAATTTATTAAATTGAAAAGTAAATTTTTAATAATGAATTGTAGTAAAATTAAATGTAAAGAGCATTATTAAGGCCCGACAATATATAATATAGTAAGAATCAAAATGTATATTCATGCCATATTTTATAAATTATTTTAAGTATGGATATTATTTCCTTAGATTTTAATTTTTCTTTTTTTTTTTTTAATCAAGGATTCTTATTTACATAATAAGACAGTTAATATTTTAATTTGAATTTAATAAATGATTTACGAAAATAAGAAATTTATGATTTTCGTTTGAATCGTTTTATTCGTTTAAATTTATATTCAATCTGATCCGAATTTAACGTACAGAATTTTAATTTGATTACCGAGTATCCTCTATGAGGCATTCAAATATTACTACCTTCAATTTATAATATTTTGTTATATTTATTCTTAAAGTAAAAAAGAAATGTGCAAAAAAAATAAATATTCACATTAGAAAATATAGCAAATGATAAAGATGGTAATATTTAATGAGTCAATTGCGATAATAAAGAATAATGTTACCAAAACCGAAACGCACGGTACTTTTATTTTAGAGATTTATAATTCAAGGTAGAGAAAAGATAAATGGATGCATAGATAGATAGATAGATAGATAGATAGATAGGTATATAGATAGATAGAGGGATAGATAGATAGATGGATTTTAAAGTATTTGATTATATTAGGGAATAAACAATTTTGCAGAATGTTTTGAAAAATCGTGCGTGGTCAAAATCCGTTCCATAGAAGTAAAATACGAGCAAAGGCAAATGTATTTCAACGAGTATGATCATTTAATTAGAGAGAAATAATAGATGGAGGTAAATTCCTGCAATTACGTACTGGCGGAATCCGTGGTAGTCGGTAAGGAGATATTTCAGGTAGCTCAGAATATGTCGGAATAATGCCCTCCACGAGAGCGGGAAAAAGCGGTTAGCGTGCGAATGCAATACCAAGCGGTGCAGATAAACATACAATATATCACTCTTATACACATGCATAAATATACGTATATCCGTATAACTCTCCCGGCAATGGTGCTTGATATTTATTCTCTCAATTGCTTTAAAAAAGGGAAAACATTTGTTGGTCTCTCGTAAGTTTTCGAGTTGGCGCGCACACGGCGCATCGCGAAAAAATAAAAAGTGTGGGCCTCTTTATCTTTAGCACAGGTCTTTGGAGCAACGTCGATGTCGTTTTAGACTACACTGTGCTGGATCTGTATCAGAGCGATATATGTGTGGATTGGTTTGCGTCTCCTCGTACCCCTCGCACTCTCACTCACTCCCTCTCTTTCTCACCCTCTGCCTCACACACATAAACGTGCGCATATACTTCATTCTGCTCCCTTTATCTCTCTTAGGCTGCGCGGGCGTGTGCCACTGCAAGAGTTCGCATCGAGTAGGGGGCCGCGCGTATTCTGCCGCTTCAGGGGAAGTGAGCCCCAGGATGGGAAACGTGCTACCTTGATAAACGAGCTCATAAATAACGGTAACGTCTCTACCGAAAACTCAAGCTCGCTCGAAATACGTGCAAGTGCACGTACACGAGAGTACTCTGACACCCAGACCGCGGCCATTCTTCGTTCGAACGCGACTATTGCTGACATGCGTAACCACTTATACACTTTCCTAACGAGGTAAATCCAATTTCAAACTATGCTTTCCCACTTCTGAGCTGAAACTTTCAGACACGAGCCTTCGCTCCTCTACGTGTAATGCCTCCTCTTTCTATAAATCCGCCCTCACTCTTTTTAAAGATCTGCGCTGGCCTGAACAACAAATTTTATCCAATTTCACACTTGACGCGCTTGTTACCAAAAAATGAAGTAAATTGTAAATTGTAAGCAAAATATAGAGAAATCCATTATATTTTATGTGTGACGTATGAACTTCATTTTAAAGTCTTCGTTGCAAGTGCGTGTCAGTTTTAAAAGCTTGTTGGAAAGCTAATAATGCTTAATGGTATATTTTTAGGAAATTAACACATAATTTTCGGACTTCTTGCATACCTGGAGATATCTACGAGAAATAGAGTACATAATACTAACTAGTGAAAACTCTGAATAACTTAATCCTATTGATATATTTATGGGATTATAAAATATAAAATTAGCTGTAGGTTCATCAATGAGTGATTCTCCTCTCCAAGTTATCGATTTATTTTGTAGACATTGTATATAATTGTATGGATTGAAATCTCGTGCGATTATATATTTGCAGGTGACATTTTTTACGATCATTTGATTTGATATCATCAGAGCGAATGAGTAAAAATGAGGAATATCATATGCATACGTACATACATTCAGGCATAAAGAGGAGTGCAAAGAATTTAAGTTATTACTATAACTTATACTGCAGACACTGATGCCAACACCTCAAAAAACACCTTTACGGACTTTCGAGAAGTACTCGTACCAAAGATTTATTGCAACTTTCGAACTATACCATATAAGAGTGCTCAATCAGTCACCAAGACAAAATCAAGCGTTATTCAATAGCTCTTCAAGAGTCGTTAATGCCGTATTCGTAATTTAGCAGATCTTTATTTGAACAATCAACGCTCTACTGCTGTAATTGCACCCATTCGCTTAGCCACTCATCCTTTTGCTCTCTCTCTCTCTCTCTCTCTCCCGCTCTTCCACTCCATCTCTCTCTCTCTCTCTCTCTCTCTCTCTCTCTCTCTGTTTCTTTCTTGCCCTTTCTAAAATATAAAAGGGGCATAGTACGCGCACGGAGAGTATCGGTTTTGCCCATTTGCGATATTGCATGTCTTATAAGATGGCGCTGACGGTGGTTGCGATTCATCGTCGTTGAAGATATAAAATGCCTACGTGTATTTTAACGACGTCCGATCATTTAGCGATTTCATTGGGCGGCTGGCGAATATATAAGAATAAGCACGCACTTTTAATGCCTTTAAGAGGGCCGCTAACGCTAAAGCGACTCTTTTTACTATCGGGACCGATCGATCGTCGATTCGCCACTTTACTACCGTACGCACTTACGAGAACAAGAGTCCCCTGTATGCTGGTGCACGTGACATAAAGACAAAGGAGTATTTGAGCTTTGAAACGAGCGAGCAGAGAAAAATGCTCTATATTGAAATGATTGTTTCGCTTAGCCGATAACAGTTGGTAAAAGCAGCCGCCAAATCCATTACAATTTTAACTATTCTGTACAAATATAAAAAAATGATGATATTGATAAAAAAATATAAAAAAATAAAAATTAAAAAAATGTACTTTACTACGTTATTTTACTGGCTTAGTTAACTATAGTATCAAATTTTTTTTTAAAAACAGGTGAAAGTTTACTCACGATCACCGTTGTGTGCACAAATTTTTATGATATGTACACAGTTAATTGCCCAAAGTTTATTTAGTCCAGTCATTTGCAAAGTAAAATAATTATACCGTCAAGGATATAATATGGTGCTATATTATCATTCTTTGGAAAAGAATACGATAAGCATTCCGATTCTCAGGTAATTTATCGAAAGTGATGTTTTTTTTGGTAATATATTGTAACTTTTTTTTTACTCATATAATATTCTTCTTGAAAGAACTTCATTTTCAATGGTGAACTCCTTTACATCCAAATTAAAAGTACTGCATCCACTTAATAAGTTAAAATGGAAATCTAAATGAATTAACGTATTTATTGATTCAAGTAAATTAGTTCTATTTACTTTAGAAGTAAAGATGTGACATTCTGGGTATGTGACATTATATTATTAATTATCACTAGGGGAAAAAAGTTATAACGCTGGAATTGTAATTCCAATAACGGTAATTTGTCAGCTCTTCCCCGAAATTAACGACACTTTCGTCGCATTTACAAGAAAAATATTCATCCAAGGCTTTTCTAAAGTCCGAATATTACTAACCCCACTACAAGCATATATTATAGGAGTTAACTCGCGGGCCACTATGATTCAAACGCTGCAACAAGATTCCGCACAAGAGCAGGTTCGAGGCGTATAAAAGCTCGACATCCTCGATGGTGCCCGGAGATTCGGGAGCGACGAAACTCGAGACCCGCGCCACACGTTCCTCGGCACCCGGCGATCGTGAATATTTACGAGAGCGCTGCTCCCGCTGCGATTACGCGTCTTTAGGGCCTTAACGAGCACCGAATTACGAGCCTGCGCTGACACTCCGTTCGGTTCCTTTTTTTTCATTGCCGCCGAGCTCTTGTTTTTGGCCTTTTTATGACTCAGGACGCGCATGCGCCTTTCTCGCGATGCTCCTTTTCTAAATATAGCCGAAGCCGCACGATGATTTTACAGCTTGGTGCTTGTTAGTTAGTGTTGGCGTTGGCGGCGGCGTTGGCAGCGGCGTCGTCGGCGACCGCCTCCATGCAATAACCTTACGCGGGAGGTGGTAGATAATTTTGGAAGACCGTGCCCCGTTACGTGTAATTTCACCTAAAGTCTAAAGTCAAGATATAAGCATGCTTGCCTACCCCATTCGAGAGCGACGAATTCTTCAGCAACATAATGATTATACATACTGCTTTAGGGATCAAGCAGATTAACGTGGCCATTAATGTGATCGCTTGTTTATTCTGATGCGTTGTTCCATTAAGTCATGGTTGTTCCAAGGGTAGCGAAGATTGAATCAAATTTGTGTATGCCGCTCGATAAATAACGAGCATTATAATTTTACTGGACTCGCGAGATTTAGTACTCGTAATAAAAATTTAGTGCTTTTGTTAAAATGTATTTTCTGGCGAAGACTTTCATGCCCGAAAATTTCATCGTAACTCACGCAGGCCATTTAACAGGAACCAAAGAATTTCTAGATAGCGAAAACTTACTTCGAAATTATGGGCTCTTATCCGCTTGATAAATAATAACGTGATCTGATATTTTTCTATATAAAACTGAACTTTGTATTTTAATATTCATCGACGGCATTATAAAATCTGGAATATAACAATAGCATTTAATTTCATATATAAGGCTTTTTTGCTCTGACAATATTTCAAAGACCTCGAACAATAATTTTTTTACAGCACAAAGAATTTCATATGGCTAATCGGGAATTCATTTTTTTCCGGCACTCATACTTGCCGCAGATGCGAAGTAAATATTTTAACTGCCCCAACTGCCACGTAAGCAAAGTAACGGGCACAAATATTCACGAAGATCGATTACATCTTGTTTTATAGGAACTCGTGGTTAGCCATGTAGCCGCGCCGAGCGAATTACACTTATTATCGATTAAAAATGGTTGGCAGGGGCTCATTTAAACTATCCTCGATCGAAGTCCGGGGCATTTCATAAAGTCGAACGAATTAACAATCGCTTTAATCAGAGGGCAAATTGATTCTGATAAATATTACGAGCGGCTCTTCGACAAGACGGTAAACTAGAGGAAAGTAGTAGTAGTACATCAAGCTCGTCGTGGTCGGGGCATAAAAAATTCACAATGTGCAGAGCCATCAAGCGCCAGTTATTCCCGGAGAGTTTAAAGGCTGAGAGAGAATGGAGCGTGAAGGATGACACCCGAAAGAGAGTAAAAAAGCCGCAAGGTAAGAACGAAGAGAAAGCGGGATAAAAAAAAAAAAAAAAATGAAAAGGACGGCGAGGAAGGAGGCGAAGACTCACCATGCTATGAGCATGGGGAGCAAAAGAGAGGCCATTCGTGTTCGTAACGAGTGGATTATACTCTCTTCAGGGCGCTCACAATATCAGATGGTCTCGAACGTGGTTCCATGGTTGTTAATTAGGATGGATGCCCGCACCTCGGGCAACTTTTACGAGCGGATACGGTGCGCGCGGACCCGAAATAGCGGGTGAGCCTCCCTTCGAGGAATCGCTTGCAAGATTGGTCCATAATGGCCACTGTTACTGCCTTACTCGAGCAAGTCTGTCTTATCCATGGCGCACCTGCGACAATCCCCGAATCTGCCAAGGACGATCTATTGTTTATTATGAAAATTCGTTATCGGGCTGGGCTCGATAATGATTTGCTTTTGGATCTATTTTTCCGCGAACTGGAGTGAAGTGTGTGAGGCCGCTCGCACTCGAGGAATCCATATTTTATCGAAATTACTTAGCGCGACTATAAGTGGACTTTATTTAAGTATTTACGTGAGATCGGCTTCAACTCCAGTGAACTGCGAATCTACCTTACGCCCAGATAAACTGATTGGCACAATTACTGAGTCTCTCGAGGCGAAACCCATCGTTATGAGAAAGTATCCTTTTGTATTACGGGCATTTAGACATTACAGTGTACGAAATCGCCGTAAATTGCGGTTCGTTATTTTTTAAATTGATATTTCTGGCGGGAGTGGATTGGAGAGGTAAGTTTACGTGAGAAAATTATACTACTTATCTACGCATATAAATATACATTATGATATACTAAGAAAATACATCTGCACACTTATCCGTAGCTAATATTTTACTTACAATCGAGTATTATTTGTCAAACTGTTGGATTGGAAAAACTATAGTTTAACAATAAATAATACTCACTCGGAGAAAATAGGATTTTTGTTTAAATAAATTAATTGAAATCTGAAAAGAATATACAGCTGTTTCTTGCTAAGGCAGTAGAAGCAATTATTGAATAATAAGGTGAGCAAACAAATCATTTTTAATTTGCCCATTTTCTAACTGACATAATTTAGTAATTTGAGGTAAAGATTTAAACGTTTTACTTCCTGCTGCTTGAAACAAAAACTATGATGAATATTAATAAAGTACTTAATACAAAATAACACTATGAAAAATGAATGGTACTTGGTAATAATACGGAGATTAAACTATAACCAAAGTTGCGATCTTACCATGCAAATTCAAGAAAAACCAATCAGATACGAAATGTAGATTGGAATATTATAATTGTATCAATATTCAAAATTTAAAAGGCTACGAAAAGTTTATTTTGTTAGTTTGTGTTTCTTATTTTCAACGAAAGTTAAATAATAACTCTAGAATTCAAGAGAGAAAAAAATTACTTGCAAACATTAATTGTATTGTACAATTAATTCACTTCGCAACTGCTACAATATTCCTTGCATCAATATAACTTGCATTGTACCCAGTTTATTATTTTTTGCTTTTACAAAGTAAATTAGCGGAACATTTCATGCAAGGACCAAACTTTGCTATCTTAAAGTATCAAATTCAAGTAGATTGAAGACGAATAATGTTAAGAGATACAAAAGTATATCTATATTTATTAAGAATATGTTATTTCGTGGAAGTTATAAATATCTTAAATTTAGAGGATTTATTTGTGTACAAAACTGATATTTGTGACAAGTTAAATGCGTGTGATACATTCTATGAAACGTGTATATTTCGTTGTTTAAACGATTATTATATAATTTACATAATGAAATGGAGTAATATGAAACATTAATAAATAATTTCTACAAAATATACGTGAGAATCTGAAAAACGATATAAGTAAACATAGCTTAATAAATAAAACTTTCTTATCTTAAAAAAATAAGCAGCACGTATTAATTTACACTAATTGAACATCGTGATAAAATGTACCACAGGTAATTGCAGATTTGTGTTCGTTTTTTAATTTAGCACTCGGTTTGTCGTAATAAATTTTTCTCGAAAATAAATGTTATGGCAAATAAGATGTTATCAAATAATATTACCGACAGTACTTTATTTACAGAACTTATTCTAAATAAGAAATTCGTACATAAATAAATTATAACTGCTTTTGAAATGTGGTATGTGATACAGTCTTTTAAAACTTTTTTGGCAAGAATATTGATTACGCTTAACTTCAAGTGTGCCATATAAGAAGATTTAATATTAATATAACCTTAATTTACGACACTACTTTGAATTTTATGTTTTGATAAAAAAAAACCTCTACAGTAAAACCTCTGTAGTAGTTGCTTTGAACTTTTGAAACTATACGTTATTTTAAATATCTACTTCTGCATAAGCATTTTTATAGAGGAAACTTCAAGAAAACGCACAAGTTATTTAATGTTAATGTATTTTAATGTCTCTTAAATAAAGCTAGATAGTAAATAGCTAATAAAACCGTTGATAAATGATCTCTCCATGATAAAACGAGTAGACGTCATAAAATCTTTATTTCATCGTCATCTAAACGTGGAGTTGTTGCATAATGCAAATTAATTACTGATTTACGATTAATGCAAGAAATTCTATTTAAAAACTACCCAATCATTAAAATTGCAAGTACCATAAACTTTGATAATAAAAAAACTTGGAATAAATAAAATAGTTCTTTACGAATTCAGAAATATTTACTCATTATTTTGATAATCAAATAATTTTAAGTAGACGTGCATATTAGTGTAAATCATGAACTATAAAAGTTTCAAAAGATATAAACTTTGATAATAAAAAGTTAGTAATAAATATACACGATGTTTATGAAATTAACAACTCTTAATACCTAATTTTATTATAAATTAAATTCTAAATAAGAATGTAAAATATTATAAATCATTGAATACACAAAATTTTTTTTTGATTAAGAATGAACTAAGCCATTTATATGGATTTTATAAAATTTGATTTTAAACTTAATCTAAATTTTAAAATATTAAATAAATATTTTTATTACTTTCAATTTTAAACAATATGTTAAATATTACAAAATTTTATTAGATTAAAAAAATTGTTAACTTGTTATATTATAAATATTAGTAATACTTATTATATAATAAAATAACAATGATCAATTTCTATTATTTTTTAAATGCTTATATATACAATTGGAAACTAAAACGTTTTATACATTTATTTAATATCTTTTATATCAACTGAAGTTAATTAAAATATTAAAATGCCCCAAAACTGCTTGCCGATAAATCCTTTCTAATATTATAATATATATTTAACAATAATAACATAAAGAAAGAGTGGAAAAGAAACAGGGTATGAGTGATAGAAAGAAGTCGAGGTTTTAATGGTTAAATAATTATACTGTATTGTTTGTTTTTAATGAATTATAGCTGAAAAATTCAAGTTTTACATATTTTTAATAATCAATGATTAATAGAGAATTTATTGCATCAAAAATCCGAAAGAATTTCATTCTCAATTACTAATAAATTGTACAACACTTTTAGATCTAAGATTAAGGGTTTAATTTATAATAAGCTTTTTATATAAATAAATAATATTTAATAAGATTTTACCATTAGAACTCTTGTTTGCAACAACAAGGCATTTATAATGGAGCATTTATAATTTTGATAAAACTTTGAAGTATAATCTGAATATGAATAATGCACAAAGAACCTTTTTAATATTAATTTTCATGTAATATGTGATATTAAATAACACATGAAACATTAAAATGTAAATTTCAACGACAAATAATGTACAAAATATAAAATCAGCTTTACTGTAAAAGAATTTTAGGATTTAAATTTATTTAATAGTGATAAAAGCATATAAATCAAAACATGATTTTAATAATATATAACCAAAATATATATAAATTGTTAATATGTCTAAATCTAAAAATTAGATGTATGAATTTTTAGCAAATTTTCAAATTCATAAGAAGTTCAATCTTACAAATCGTTATTGCGTAATCCATCGTATTTATTTAATTTATATTAACAATAATTTACTAATTATATTATATTAGTTCAATGAGCAAGATTTAATTTCTATAAAATATTAATTTAATTTATTTGGGAAATTATTTCATTTTCTAAAATATTTTATTATTACAATATTATATATATATATAAAATATTATATATATATATATATATATATATAAAAAATATATATATATATAAAATATATATAAAAAAAAATACATATATATATATCAATTATTAATTATTTTACAATGTAGATTTTAATTTTTAAACGATAAAATATAACGGCAATGTCAATTTGAATAATTTATTTATTTTTATATTATGTATAAAAATAATTTAGTTAGTGATAATCAATGTGAAGTCATAGTATTTTAAATAGAATTTTAAAAATACAGTATGTAATATAGTATTAAGAGAGATACAAATAAACTATATATTACTAAAAAAATAGGAAAATTGGAATCTGTTATATTTTTATATAGAATCTGTTATTAGAAATATGTTAGAAATATTTCTAACATAATATTTATGAGTTGAATAATTGAAATAGGTAAGAAAAAGTTCGTAATATGCGTTTGATAAGCTATTGAATTAATATTCAGGATTTAGATAATTCTTATTAACTGTCTTTATAAAAATAAAATATTGAATTTATTTATACCGACAAATAAGATAAAATGATATTTTATGAAAATCCTTTGCTTATTAAATGAGACGTTAGGTATGGTTAATATACATTTTATCTATTTTAGTAGTTAAAGTAGCGAATAAACTGATAAAAATAATATTGATGATTCACTTCTTCGCTCAGACGAGGATTCGACGAGTCACTGCTTTGCCTGGAATCTTCATATCGAATAAAACGAATATTGAATTTCTCCGATACGTAACAATCCAACTCAAATACGCAGTTCGATAAAGAAAATATGGAAGTCTATGGGATGCAGTAAAATGAAAAGCAGCACTTGCACTTTCCTAACATCGACAGGCTGCGATCGACTTTGACGTCCTTTCGATTTTGCACGCTAAATCAGTATCGATTGTAATTTTTAATCCTCGCTACGGACCAATCAATGGTCCGATCGTTGGGATGGAAGAGTAACGAGAGAGGCCTATTGTTCAGTTGATAATGAAATCGCGCCTCAATCCCTATAAATCAGCAGCTCCGGCCGCTACTGTGCTCTCGAGTACTTAGTTAAAATTCCATGAAAAAAATGATGACGCGCTTGGCTTTTTTTCCAAGGCTCCCCGAATTTTCGACTCCTTAGACAAAAGCTTAAGTATGTACTTTGAATATAGATTTTCGAGCTTTTTGCAAAGTTTCGGATAAATTATTCCATCTGAAAGAAGTGACCCCATTATTATTTATTGACACGTAATCGTTGGTTTTGCTGTTTTCTGCATCAGATTATGTTTTTGTGTTGGTGATAAAATTCTTACGGTAGCCACGTACTAATTGTGTTATTTATTGTTTGCCAGATCATTAGAAAAATGAAAATTTATTGTACTTACTTTTGATTTGGACAGTGTAAGTACAATTTGAACGTGGATATAGTAATTTGGCAAAATAATCCGAGCCGCTTAATAAAACGCTCTTTAAATGTTTTGAAATAATCCGAACAACAAATTATCATAAAATTTTGATAAATTACATTTCAATTGATTAAAAAACTTTGGCAACATTTATGGGCCTTGTCTATTAGCATAATCTTAAGCTAAGAGACGACTTTTTTTTTACCAAATACCTTCTTACTGATTAAATTATTTAAAAATGAAGAATGTTCATCTTTTGTATTATTAAAAGTGTTATTCCTAACTGTCATATTGTAAAAGAAAGGTTACAATATTTAAATAAGTGAATAAATTTCATAAACATTATTTATTTACAAACTTTTGTACCATTCCTAAAAAATCTAATATTCTTTATAAAGTCAGAAATTTATTTTAGAGATTATATTTATAAATTCTTGAGGAACCGATAAAAGTCAAAGCAATAAAACGACCTGGCTATAACAAATTTTGGAAAGTCAATTCCGAACATGTAAATAGGATTATAGTAGAAGGTTCCTGCGATTTTTACAAAATAGGTGAGAATTAAGAGTCAATAAATTCTCTTTGAGCTGACCTTCCTAATTCATAAATTTGAAATTGAGTTTCTATCTTTTTCTTTGAATCTTAGTTCTCACTTATTTTATTATTATTGAACAAAATGTTTTCTATAAATCAACGAGAAAAAAACATAAAGTAAATAAGTGATCATATCTTTAATATTCGTAAGTATGTTCCATAATATATTCTCATCATTTTACATAATATTTAACGACAGTCAAACCATGGATTTCTATTAAAAAACTTGTGTACGTATTTTATTGTTTGTGTAATAGAAAAGGTTTATGAATTGCCAAAGCTATTTTTTTATTTTAATTTATTTTATAGAATTACCTAATTTCATTGAATTATTTATTTACTAAAGTAAATTCTATTCACATTGTTTAGATTCTTGTTTTTTCAGATACGAATCTATCAGTATACTTTTAGACATATCTCAAGAAATAATATTGTCGAATTACAATAACAAACATATGTAATAAATCAAATCAAATAAATACTTATTTTCAAACGGTTGATAATATATGTAATCTATTTTAACATTACAAATAGTGAAAAATGTTATCAGAATTGATTAGAAAATATTAAGCTCTAATGCAAATAAAATTGCGTAATATTAAAACAAATTTTGAATTTTGTATCTCAAAAATATTAATATTTTTATAAATAAAACGTTAAATATTTTTAATTCTCTAAATTTATAAATCGAATGTATATATATATATATATACTTTCCATATTAACTTTCTATATATATCCATTATAATATATTTGTTTTTTATAATATATTAATAATTATAATATATTAATATATTTGTATATGTATATATTAAAATCTTTTATGCTTTACACTTGATTAAGTTGATACCTTGAATGAAATGACATTTAGACCGTTAAATGCCATAAGAATTAACATAAATATATTTAAATCTTTTATTCATTGATAATTTTTAACTACTGTATGTAATATGATTTATACATGCAAGAAAAAACTTTTTATTACTTTATGAATTAAAATAAATATGCTTGATTCTTTTATCCAATTAATGAGTTCTCATTATACGTAAAATAAACAATAATGTTAGAATAATTAATTATGTGTTTAACAAAGGTTCTGAGACTTGGATAAATATATCTAGCAAATAAAATTAACGTTTCCTCATACGAAGTAAGCTTTAATGCACAATCAGCAAGAGGAAATCAGTAACATCCGGATTTCAATATAAGCAGCATTATTAATGCTATTTAATCAAGATTGCCGAATATCATTTCATAGAGAAAGACAAAAGAAAAAGCTGGGACATATAGTTCTGAAACTGTAACAATTGCGACGCCTGTGATTTTTAAGATAACACAGTGAACACAACATAGTGAACAGTAATAAAGTTGAGATTTGTGAGCTTATCGTGGTCTGCGCCGGGAAGTGTTGACAATGGCCTCAGGGTTTTATCAAAGGGCCAGCACAAAGAGAAAAGTAGAGATTATTCGGCCTCTTTGTTCGTGACGCAAACTACAAAAGCCTGAGGAGGAGGCGCGCTCACACAAAGATGTGCTCGGTTAAGGAACGCTGTTGTCTTTCTCACTTTGCCCCGCCGTTCTTTGCCCGCCGTCTATCGAGCGGACGGAGGTAATCTGGAGAGTCGTAAAACGTGTCAGGATGTCCAACAAACACCTACTCATTAGCCCAGGTAGGCCGTTAGCCGTGTGGCGCGGGATTACGCAAGTGCCGGGCATAAACTCTCCGACGTCGGGAGTGAATTATGGTGCAGCCGCAAAGTATAATTCACCGAGCGAAGGTGAGGCGGTGGCATACCAGTCGGGCGGAGGATGAGGAAGGATGAAGGGTGGGGTGATCAGGGAGGGGGGAATATTTATTTATTTATGCTGCGATTCTGATTCGAACGCGAAACTATTTTTACAAATTACCCACCTACCGAGCTAACCGCTTCTGTGCTATCTCGGCGAATATTTAATAAATAGAAAGTGTTGAGGAGAACTGAGAAACAATATAATTTTACTCTGGAAAACGATGTTCTGTGTGCTTATATTGATCCACAACTGATGGAAAATGCTGACATCAGTCGGTTTGGTGTTTGTTATTGTCTATCACTCTCTTCATGTTCTTGACGTTGGTGCTTTACGTTTTCAATAAACTACAAATAAAACATCTAATCGAAATTGAAATTGAACGAGTTAATTACTAAAATTCAAGTGCAGTCTAAATCTTGCATAGAGTAAATAAAAAATAATCTTTAATGTAGCTTTTAATATTGATGTCAATAGATTATTTTTCTACAATCTTTCTGCTAGGTTAGGACTGTATTATATAAGCAATCGATCTACATGTCATTCGCTCATTTGCACTGTCATTCATAACATTGCTCTTAATATAATGAACATTAACAATTCATTAATTTATTTTTTGTCTGTAAAACAGTCTGCAAAATAATAAATATTTCTTATAATAATAAAATGCAACGCGTTTTTGTGGAGGAAAATAGGTGTTTGCAGTGGCCAACGTTCATTAATGAATTCTCGATGAATATTGACTTGTCCCAATTAAAACTCGAATATAATACCACTAAAATATCTCATTCCATGAAAATTGCACGTGCAAATCACACGTAAATGTAAAAACGCGTTTGTGAGCAAAATTATTATTTATTCTGGATTATAAAAGTACATATCCAAATAAATTAACAATGCTGCGATATTATCGGCAACTCTGCATACATGATTAATACGAGTCACGTTTAGAAAAGCTCAAAACTCCTTTGCTGGCCAGTGAAAAAACAGCTGGCATGATTAATTAAGCGGACGGTAGAGATACGAAATCGCTGCTCGCCAACAGGTCACTTGATCTAATAACGAATGTCAGCTCGGCGGAATGACTTCGCACACATTTATGTATTTATTAAAGTGTAAGATCGCACGGTTCGCTCCTCCGACTTCCGACTCCGCGCGCAATGAGAAATGATCGTGACTCTTGATTCATCTTGTATTATAGTGGCGTATAATCAGGCATGCGCGGAGATGAATGAATTGGCTCGGTTGACGGATGTGACGTCTTGTTGCTTGATATCCCTTACGTTCCCGCACCACTTTATAAATACGTGCCTCTGTGTCGCGACTATTCTATCACTTGTGGGAGCTCGTTTGCCGCTTCCCGGAGAGCGT
The DNA here is from genome assembly GCA_030522565.1 of Ceratosolen corneri. Classification (NCBI taxonomy): domain Eukaryota; kingdom Metazoa; phylum Arthropoda; class Insecta; order Hymenoptera; family Agaonidae; genus Ceratosolen; species Ceratosolen corneri. The sequence goes on along the minus strand of JAPYYT010000129.1, from coordinate 26,707 downwards.
CGCATGAATATCGGGGGATCTTTTTGTGAGCGTAAAGCAGTTTCCGTAATTCCTGCCGTTTGCAATATTTCGATGGCTATAGTCGATGTGTAGCAATTATCTTTTGCTGAATGATGCGCTATTCAAACTTTTCCAACGTCGTCAGATTCGCCATCTAGAAGAGCCTTTGACTAGTCGTTACGAAAGTTCGGAATTTTAAATTCAATTTATATCTTATTGTGAGCGGCACTTTAAAATCACATGCAAATTTGAATGCCTAGACATTAGCGTTGATTCGTTATTTTATCAGCGAATGCATGGCTATGTCTAAATAAGAGAAATTTAATGAAACTAAAATATTGCACTGAATTATTTAATTCGCTGATTGCCGAGCGGACTTGTTACCAGAACTTTTGTTTATTTATATTTCTTCAAAATTCATTCATCATTCATCCTGAAGAGTTATTAATACAGGATATAAACATCGTACTTTATGTGCTTTGTACAGTAATTTCGGTATAACAAATATACGCTGCTGTTGCAATGTTAAGTGAGTTTCGATTCCAATATTCAACTTTGTTTAACTTTAAATAAAGTCTCTATACACAATCAACAGAATTTAATTTTAATTTAGGAATTCCAACATTTCGTATTTAACTAACATATTTATATGTGTGAAATATATTCTCACTAAGTGTGTAACGGAAAATCTAATGCAAAATTTAAAGAGGCAAGTGTGGTAATACTTGGAAACGCTTGAATGAGGCTCATTTTAAAATACTAACTACTAATATTATAAAGCCATTAATACTTGTATAAAATTTAGACACAGCATTAGCCCAACTTCAATAATTGTCGTTCTATTTTTCCCAACATGGCAACCTGTATTTATAATATTTATTTATATTTATAATATTTACCAAAGGGAAAGAAATAAAATGTAGCTTTCTATACTACCATTGGAAAAGCTTAAATATCTTATTAATCGTATTGTTTATGTAAGCGCATATATATATAAGCACATTCATAACTCGCATAAACAAATATATGTGTACTATAAGCCAATGTTGAAAAACATTTTATCAGTCCTAATGATTTTCATTCGGCGTAATATCAAACAAAGTATAAATGCATATAAATTGGAAACCCCAGTGATTCCAATAATTTTCATAACGTACAAGCTACACGCACGAACCCTTGCAATTTATATATAATGCACTTAAGCAGCAGCACCACTTTGGCCTCGAATTTATCCCCGCGCATAAAAGACGCGGATCGAAAGTAACGCTTCAGAAGATAATTTCCGCGATGTCTGGTACCGATACACGTGAGAGGAGAAGGGAAGTGGTTAATTAAGCCGGTCGCGCCTCTTTAAGCACAACGCTCGCAAGCGCGAATCCAGTACGAGATAAAAATTACGTTGCTGGCCGACATATAGCACCCTATCGTCCGAGTAATTGGCTACTATTAAATTGCACGAAACGATAGCGAATGAACGTTTCGTCCAGTGCTTCAGAGTCCACCTAACTGACTGCGTTGGTTGCCGTCCTTTCGTGAGAGTATTTCCATTTTTTTCGAAGCCGAATGAAAAAATTGCTTTGCACCTCGATGTCTGAGTGGTCTCAGTGCTGAGTCAACATCTATGTGCCCAAATATCTAACGTGCCGATAAGCTTGTGATATGTTAATACCAAATAACCTACTATTATTATTTACTATTACACCTACTATTATTACTATATTATTATATATACCTTTATTTTCTATTAATTTTACGCTCCATTGCCAAATTTAGGCAATTCTACTAGGCCCTATGGATACAAACTTATGCACAACTCGTGCTTTACTGAGTAGGATGTGATACAAAGCAAAATAGAAGACAATATAGACAATTGCTTTATTTGACAATACGATTAGAATTAATTAAGAAGATGAAAATTATGAACAATCAATACAACAATATATAAATAATAATTTCTAAAATTATTCAATCTATGATTTATATTTTAATTTATATTCGAATTTTATTTATATTTAATTTATATTTAAATTTATATTCGAAATTCTTAAACAATCTTATCGTTTTTTTGAAAGAGCTTGTATTTACATTTAAACAAATATCAATTTTTTGTTTGTTTTTGAAAATTATTTGCAACATATTAAGTGTATGATTTTTATTGGCTTAAAAAAAATATGGTTAATACACTATGGAATTTATTGAGTATATGAAAGAATGTTTAGCCTAGTAAGACTTAGGTACTTTACTAAAAACTAAAAAATTGTTGAACAATAAAAATAAATATGTAATGCCTTAGATAAATACTGAATGCTATTTCAATGAAGTAATTGAATACCAACTAGCTATTAGTGGAGTATTATTTTAAAATTCTGGATTCAGTTTTAATTATTAATAAGCACATAACAAATTACTATACTTAATATACAACGTGTCGAAAAATCAATATTTCGATATAATACATGAAACTAGCTTCAATCTCTTTGTTACTTATATAATTACTTCCTTCAAATGTACAAAGCTAATTAATATTCCAAACTCGCACTGAAAAATAAATTAATTTACTTGTTAGCAATTTTCGTATCGATTATTTTACTTATATAATAAATTATCGTTTCGGTTTTTATCTAGTGATTTTTTGATATTTTTTTTATTAATATATTAGGAAATATTATAATAGCATTTAAGAAGAACAAGATGAAAATCGTAAAACATATTATTCGATTATGATATAATGCCTTAAGAATTTTGTACTTTTTTAAAGCACTAATTTTATTTTACGGTTTATAGTTTCATCAAATCCATTAATGTAGAAACAAATTTACGTTGTAAGTCTACATCTCATTTTTCAAAAATATATGAATATTAAATAGGTAATATTTTGTAATAATCTTCCGATTCAATTTAAGTAAGTGCAAATTAAATATTCTAAAATAATTTACTTCACTCATATTAATATACTACTTAGAAATAATGCAATATTTCAAAAATATAGAGTATAATTAATTTGGCTTTAATAAAAATGTTACAGTGCGACGAAGTTTCGCTGCATTCAATTACATTACAATATAATTTTTTTACATATATATTTTGCTCGTGTATGCCATTCACATTTAATTTGCAATTCTTTCTTAAATAAAATATGACTAATTCAACAATACATTGACTTACTAATCCGCAACAAATAAATTTGAATAAATTTTTATAGAATTACACCTACGCAGTAACCTTACTTACCAGCCCAATTGATCCACAAGATCGATAAATAGGAAACTCATTCTGACGTATTATTTGAATATTTAGAGTTTAATGAACTGATATCTTGAATATGTAAATTTCTGATGCGATTTATTTTAGTGTGTTACATAGCGCTTCGAACGAGAGACCAACTAATTTGGATAGTGATTCATCATTGTGTGCATATTGGCCAGGCGTCGGTTATTAGCCGTTGATGCCTGATGTTCAATTTATGATGTTAAACTTGACGATGCATAAATAAGTGGAAATATTAATGCAACTTTCAACAATATCAAAATATATAATAGAGTGGCTAATAATATTGAAGTAATGTTCCGTAATTAATTATACTATTTAATATTCTATATACCTGTCGAAATGAATGTCATCGTCATATAAATAATAATATGCTCCCAAAAGAGGAGGAACCGTCAAAACTATTATCGAATTCTTTAGTTTTTTCTTACTTTCGTATATATGCCAACAATTCAACCATTTCCTCAATAATATCACTAATTATTTTATTGACAATTGGATAAGTTGCTTTCACTTTACTAATTACTTTGATTTATCTTTATAATAATATTAATGAGTAACGTTAATATTATTCTGAGTTGCTATTAATTTATTACTAGAATGTGTTAATAAAAATAAAAGGAAAAGATATTCCTATACGTGACTTTGGTCGATTAATGTTGTTTAAAAGATACGGTGAACAGAATTTCAATAGCGTTCAACACTTTCAACAGTGTTCACTATAAAATGGACAAGAAATTAATGTTAATAATTTGGAAAGTCTTAATAAGACTTATATAATAATTTATAATAATTTCACTATTGCTAATAAGTTTTAATTTTCATTAACATTACGCAGCTGTCGTTATATGTGCCTTGGCTCACCAGCTTGCGGATTCCATAAAAAAGAAAAAGTAACTTTAACCACAAATGACACTCCAACCTAAAACAATTAATTTTTATACATTTCATCGATGTGTATGTTACGTATATTAAATTTTAATATTCTTCATCCTTAATTTTTAGTTATTATTATTAATTACTTTTTTCTTAATAAAATATAACATAGTTGAAATATTAACGTGTAATGTAATGCGAATTTCATAAATTATTTGTAATTATTTTTTATAAAGAATTACACAGTGTTTATTTATAATTTTTAAGACAATTTAGGCTTCTCTTAATTTTTAATATACAAACATGGTATTTCTATTTAAATATAAATTTCTTACCCTTCTTTTCTTTACAAATATGTATGCAAATACGTTTACGTATATACGCGTGCGTACATGTACGTGCTCAATATTGTTAATAAACTTTGTGCTGCGAAATGGACAGTCCCTTGCTATTATTGAATTGAGAGCAGCTTCACGTCGGTCGGAGTCTGTTCAAATACAAAATATGTTTTGGTCAGTATTGATTATTGGACGCTTTAACGGGCTTTTTATTTTAAATATTTGAATTCGTCATTACTAGCTTTTCTCGTCGGTTGCTCCCGTCATACATTCGTTAGTCATTAATTCCTAAAGCTGGTACTTCTTAATTAATTAATTCTTGAAATAATAATTTTTATTGAGCTATGATGAGCTAGTTTCGTTTCCAGAGCCCACGTAAATCATGAAAAAATGGCGTATTCGCTCGAGTGAAATATATAATCCCATCACTGATTAATCTTCTACAAGACAAAAATGAATGATGTTCAGCCATGCGATTACATTGGTCTCAGAGATGGATTACGGACTGATAATTATTAGCAAAACAATAAAAATAAAAAACAACTATTTATCAAGATAAGAGCATACGTATTTCTTAAAAAAATCACCGACGCGCGAAAGATCCGCCCCGGATCATCAGAACTGGAACTTATCAACATCGGACCAACTTACACGGGCTTGTGATTCCTTATCGGTAAATTCCCTTATGACTTACGACACTTTCAATCCTTTGGTAATTCGCCCGTGAGTTGGGTTTTCAGAAGGGAATATATCTTCCAAATCGCCCCCCAATTAAGCGATAGCCACTCGTTCGTAAATTTCGCATCATGTAGGAAGGATATGAGAAGCAAGTAGAAGGAGACCTCGGTCGAGTGCGAAGATGACAGAAGTAGATGCTGACCGCACAAGGGGAATTTAATGAGCCGAAATACAGAGGCTCCTCACTCCGAGGATTGCAAGGAGAAATGCTCGTTAACCAGTGGAGTATCATCGCCTCGTTGTCGTGCACGTGCATTATGGCTACACACGTCCTTCCACTTTTACTGTCCTTTCATTACCCCACTTTGCTACAAGAATTCGTTTTGTATGTGTCATTTATTGCGTCAAGATTCGCTATGTTAGGCTCACATTCGTTATTCCTTTTGTGATATCGACTACGTAAGCGTTTGGCTGGGTGTGGGTGCACGCGAGCATAAGTATAAGTGTATGCACCGATTATAAAACTTTCTCTTATTGCTACATAATTGCAGGTGGGTATTACTGTATGTACATTTTTTATCCTCGTGTTCGATGTGCTTCATTATCTTGTTATGAAACGCGTAAATTGCATCCATTTTCTTGTCACTCGGGTGAGCATAACTTCATATGTTTCTTGATTAAAATTTATTGAGTTCATTAGTTATATATTCACTCGTCCTGACCTTTCAGCAAATTTATTAGACGCTTATCTCACTCTTCAGCAGCTGCTGCAGTTCTCGATCTAGTAGTTTTCACCTCAATCAAATGCAGACATACTAATTTTTACATCATTTTTACATCCAGATTCCGAATCCTCAATTACAAATAATTTTAATTAACGTTTCTACAAGAAATATCGCTAGTATTTATTTCAACGCGCTATTTGAACCGTGGAGGTACTCGTTAAAAGAGGGTGAGGAGCTCCATCTCTTCACGCCGTAAGCTAGACCAAATTCAGCCTACAACTTTTTTGAACTAGTCCACTTTCTTTTTTCCCTTAGAGAAGAACGAGGACTTTTGATCTTTCAATTCAATATCTGTCTCACATCCTGCTGAATTTCCCTCGTTTTTTTCGTGCAGGAGCGTTCCTTCGAGAAAGTGAATCTGCACTACTTTTATTTTTCTTACTGTCACGTGTAAGTGAGATACAGTCGGTACGGCTTATAACATCGACTTTAATAGTCTTACTTCTTTGGGATAGCGTCATCATACGAGGCTAACTTTGGGAATCAGTAATTATTAATTCCAACACTTTGTTTGCCCTTTTATTTTCGTTATGATTGAAACGTCGATCGATGTCTATATCATTTGCATAACCATTATTTTGCCTTTTAGTCATTTTTTTTCAATGCTCGTATTATTTTAATAAACTTACCTTTCGCAAATCATGTAATTTCGAGCCGACGAACATGACAGACATCGGCACTTTCCAATTAAAAATCTTAGAAGTTTTCCTGTTAAATGCATTCCAAGACATCGTTATAGTCAAATCGTTATCGAAACATCATCATTAATTGTCTTTTTGCCGTGAACCATAATGTAAAAGTCATTGCTTTTCTGAATTTGTGGATTGCAATTTTAATTTAACGAAAACATAACTGTGTTGGCTTAAAATATGGCTCATTCAATATATTTTGATGCGTTCATGATAATAATACTGCCAAATCATAAATCACGATAATAAAAAGTCAATACTTGTTTTACGAAATACAACAGCGCCGTAAGTCTTAATAAATAAGTCGCCACAAAAAATAAAAGAAAACCATCATTATTATTATTATCATTATCATTATCATTATTATTGTTGTTGTTGTTGTTGTTGTTGTTGTTGTTATTATTATTATTGTTATTGTTGTTATTGTTGTTATTGTTGTTATTGTTGTTGTTGTTTGCTGCTACTGATGCCGCTGCTGCTGTTGTTGTTGGTGTTGTTGTTAATTTATAATTATTTATAAAGAAATATTTGGGCGCCAATGCAGCACTATATTAATGACATTCGTTTCTTTTTCAACAAAGCCACTATTACCATAATTTTAATTTTCTATTTTAATCATAGAAACCATAATTTACGAGTTGAAAAATATGCTAACATGTATGTGCGATAAATAAACAATCTAGACATTCCTCGGCTTGATAACAAAAAGTGTCGCTCTCCCATCACGATACATAAATTCATTTCTTTATAGTCGTCCGCCGACAATACAAAGAGCAGTCATCAAACTTGATCGATCAATCATCGGCAGTTTTAATATGAAAGTCAGCCGAGCAAGTCGGAATCAAACATAAACGGAGCGGCGAAAGACGACATAAATATTTAGGGGTCGAGCGGAGTGACGCGATCAGCTTTTGCCGATTATGCCGCATCCGGGGGTCGGCGCTCGGAGTCGCTGTGGAGGGAGAAAAGTCGGGAGGGGAGGTAGATGCGAAAGTAAACGCAGATGCATTTATCGATACTGGAATGCGTTTAATGTCAATATATATCTCCTTCCGTTAATTGTTTACCTTTTACTATTTATTTTCCATTGCGGCGGAGAGACTCGGCTAAACGATTGTTCGTAACCTTTTAATTAAAATGTGAACGAAAATGCTATGTCACTCTTGCAATCTCGACTTACCTTGTACTTATCAAGAGCCCAATATTCGTTGATCAAGATTCGCGATAACTCTAATGCCAAATATAAATACTTATATGAGCGCAAAATAAAAGTAAAATATCGCGTTTTAATTTGAAAGTGTACAGTCGCATCGAGTAGGCGGGACAGAGTAGCGATTTTTTTTCTCTTTTTTTCGAAACGTCACTTATTTCGTAACAAGTATCTGCTCGGTTTATTATGAAATTTACAGTAAAAAATGGCCAGGAGCAATGACATGTTATGATATAATTAACAATGACATATACATGCATCACTAGTTTTTATCCATCAAACAAGTCTATTTAAAAAGGCCAAATTTTTATTGGCTGAGCTTTACTCTCCGGGGGGCTTCTTCAAGAAATTACAACTGCGCCATGGAGGTGACATAGGTGAGTAGTCGAGTATTCGTACCCAGCCCAGGACATGCTTCATCCCCGGAAAAGTCGATACATCCTCTTTTTTTCAGCGCTCGTGCGTTATTGCGCGCAATAACGCATAGCTTTGCGAAGATAATGGCCGACGGCTCCTTAATCACGCAATATGCAAACGAGCGGAAGGAAAATGGAAAAGGCGGTGTAGCTGCCCGACAGGCAGTTATGTCGGAGTCACTTAACTGCTGTATAAAAGTCCGATTTCGCGATGCCCGGCCAGTTTTATCACGCAACGGAAAGTAGAAAGCGCAATGGGCGCTCGTCTTTCACATTGTAATGCACATTTAGAGGCCCGTTTAGAGTCTTGCGCCTTGAAGGATGGCGGTTGTTCCATTATATTTGTAGCGACTTATGAATGCTCTTCCATTCGCAAGCTTATGAATTTGATTTGAAATACGGGGCGAACGCCCACTTTAAACAGTACTTCCAACTTTTTAACTCCCAGTGTCTCTTGATGGGTATTTTTAGAGATTTATCGTTGCATCGAGGGCAAATGGATGAGAGCAGTTTTGAAATATGTAAAATTGTATTTTCCTCGATTGGCGCGCACATCGTGAAATAAAATTAATGCGTCGTTAAATTTTTGTAAAATCCAATTTTACAAACGCGACTTAACGAAAATGTAATTATATCTGCCAAGTGATCGATACTATCTTTAATCAATGATTTACGGTGAAAAAAGCATTTATATTAAAATCTCATATTTTTCATCGAGTCCCCTTGACATATTTTATCGTACTCGTATTTCAAGCTGTCGTTTAATGTAAGTACGTACCTATTTGCGACAACCAATAAAACTCATTTTAACATAAAAATACAAGACATAATTTATCAAAAGTTGTGCCAAAATAAGTACGCTTTATTGAAAGGCTGAAAATAACTAAAGCAACAACACACTGCGCACTCGTACGCCTGCAATTTATTCCACTCTCGAACATTAGATCAAATGCGTGTATTTCAACACACGTGGTACAACCCATATCCCGGCGTATCAACCCACATTTATATAGCAGAAAAATTTTTTCGATACCTTATTGATACAAAATCTAACTCGGCTCATAAATCTATCAGCTGCTCAATCGGTTACTCTTCATTAGCTTTTTCTTATGGTCGTCGCTCATTTTCGTTTTTGTATATTTTGTATATATAATAATCCGCACAGGAGATAACAAAAATTCATCTGCTGGACGTACGTCAGATTATCGCTGCTTCTCTTAACGACGACAAGCTGCGCCGACGCGTTAATAATGATTTTTTGGCCCTGTTTTAGAAAAATCCCACGTGTCGTGGCGTTCACGGAAGAAAGAAAAACTAATGAGCGTATTCGTAATTAGTTTCGGGTGGATGATTGGCATACGGTGGTGAGGTTGGAAAGGGAAGGGAAAGGTTATATTGCATGTCAATCTTGGTGAGATGGAAGAAACCTGAGGCTTGGCTGCGGCAATTAGTATCAGCATATCTTTCTTTATGCAAGGACATACGCAGACGCTTTATCGTACATTTACAGGTGCAAGCTAGTGTTGTCGACGAAATGAGAGCGACGTTTTATAACAATTTCGCACGTATAATCTCTCCGAATATGTATTTACCGTTACTTTCTTTTTTTTTCCTTAATTTCGTCGACTATTTTTCGTTGGCATAGTGGCGTGCGGAGAAAACTCATCAATTAAACAGGATCCTACATACTTTAAGACATCAAAACCTATTTATGAATTTGATAAATGTAACTTTTTACGACGGTATCATGCCCTACCCTTATTATATAAATGACAAGAACTTTCGATTTTCGATAATGACTTTCAAGACTCATTGGTAATTGCAGTGATCGGACAATTTTTGTCCTTCTTCTTTTTTGCACGTATTTATTTGTAATATGACTTCAAATTTTTATCCTTTTTCATTGTGGTTTTAGTAGAAAATGAAGTAAAGTTTATGAATAAATAAAGTTTGTAGATTATATTATTAATTATGACAATAAGAATAATATATGACATTATAAAGAGCTTGAATAATTTTCGTTCGTTTATAACGTATAATCCATTGTCTTGGAATATACACATTGATCAATTTATATTGAGCAATGTTAAATACATAAGTGATTTTTAGTCTATCCCAATTTATAAATATTATTAAAGATACTTATACTTTTATGGACTAATATATTATTAAAATAATAACCGTATGGATATACCATATTATTAAGAAAAATATTTGAAGAAAAATGATCATAATGCGTCAAGAGAAGATTGTATATGTAAATTACTGTATTCGATTCAAAATAATTCTAGATAATTTTAATCATATCATCGGTGTAATTAAGTAAATACATGTAAAAATACTTTTTAAAATATTATCATATTAAAAAATTGACGTATTCATTAGTTTTAGGGTAAAATTGAATTAAAATTCCTAGATAAAATTTGATTTTTTCATATCTGCAGACATATTTTAAGTAGATGAAACATCGTGAATTTTACTTAATGAGAATCTTCAAACAGATTATTATATCTTCCATTGTAAATAATAATTCAAATATTGAGTCTTCTGTATTTACATATAACCCATGCAATTATAACATTGTGCATAATAATTTTTATCTATAATAAATCACATCAATAATAAATCACAACTATTATAATATATCAGGCATTATTTATTAAGTAATGTAAGTATTTATAAAATGTTTATAAAATGTGAGAATTATAATCTTTATTATATAAAATTATAATTGTAATATTATTCTTATAATGCATTCGTAATTTAAAGCACATATTCTAAACATATGCTAACTCGCAATAGACTTTTGCAATATCATCAGTGACATTTTCACTTAAATATGTAAATATGATTTATCTAATGGTTGATAATTATAAAACGCAATCAACTTTCTGAGCAAATCACCTTATTTCTAGCGTTGAAATTCTCTGTTTAATACAGTTATAGTTTACACGCAAATTACTATACATTTTTTATTTTAAGATAATTTGTATCAAGTTTTTATCAAGTGCTTGTGCTTGTTATACGAAAACTAAAATTTTAATTACGCATCTGGTACTGTATTCGATGCATTAAAGATGTTTCTTTTTGGTAAAATTTGGATATTTGAAATAAATAAACGAGCAAAAGTGAATAAATTGCTTATTCCCTTTATTTGTACATAAACAAACACTTAATCCACCGAAACATTATTGGTTGAATACATTGCTGCATTCTTTTACAATTACTTTTAATGAGCATAATAAAAATTTCTTAAAAATTTGTACTGCTCACTTAAGATGTTCAGTCAGATAAGAACGTTTTAATAAATACGTAAAATAAATTTTAAAGAGAACACTATCTACGTAGGCCAGCGGTCGAGGAACAGAGAGAGAGTGAGAGAGACTTTTGGCTCGTTATAAAAAGCACAAGAAACAAAAAGTGCCTTACTGATTGAAATGGCTTACAACAACGATCTTCGCTCTCGCTCTTTCACTTTCGTGCATACGCATCCGTCCAATTATGCGGGACATTGCGTGTAATAATATAGCGAGAGCGTTAAACGCCCCGTGAGATAAATAATCTCCGACACGGGGCGCAACATCGTCAAGCCACTGCTCGTTTATAATTCGGCAGGCGCGCCACGTAATTACGCACTTTGCCCACCACTTTTATGATGGGTCTACGTCCTGGCCCATACTATGTACAAAAATTATTTATGAAGGTTGAAAAAAGCGAGGGAGAACGAAGCGACGGCGAGGCGCTCATTATCATTGCTCGTTTATTTCGAGTTGCAATGGCTAACGGATTCATCGATTTCGGACAGCGTATCGATCGAATGCTAATTGAAGGAGGACAAACTGCGCTACGATGTTTAAGTTGCAAAAGAACGATTTCTCGAAACTTATATTATTTAAGACGTGCTCCCAGTAGTCGAGTGCTTTTTAATGAGATCCTTATTTCTCTTTAGCTATTATTAAACTTTTCCATTTTAATCTTTATTTGCAAATTTCTTGAATATAAACTTCGAAGATCGATTTTCCAGATCATTTATCGAATTTAGTTATTCTGAATTTGATATTTGTTATGCTCGATTTAATATTTGGTTCGTAACGAATAATAATTTTGTTCTGCAAAGCAGCCGTTTAAATGCTTATAATTGATAAGCAATTGCATCATCGTTGTCTAATATTCAGGCTGGAATGACATTTTTCAAAATGTATAACAAATCCATTTATTCATATGTAGTGAGTAGAATTATATCAAAAGTCACGCTGCTATTATTGTAACGCATTTATTAACTTTTAATCTAGATACATTAATGAAAAGTATCCGAAGTCTGGCGAAATTTATCCCCTTTCATAAATTCACTTCATAAATTCACAAGTAATAATTAAAAACAATGTGTTTCTGTTTCATGCGCTACCATAAATTGCGAAGACACATCAAAAGTGTCTCCTTTTTGAATTATTCATTGAAACTATTATTTTAATACACCTAAAATTGAAAAATGTTCGTACTATTCACCATAAAATATTAATTAATTTACCATATTCATAAAAATAATGTTATTGTAAATTATTATTTATCCAGCACTACATATAATGTTTTGAATATCTTTCACAACCTATCTCCGGAATGTACGTACATCTTGTAACGAATTGTATCACGTAAAAGAAAACCTTCATACCCACCATCTCATCTTCCATTACTCTTTCCAGCGCACTTTAAATTATGATGTAAATTAAAGATATAATATAGTTTCAAAGATAAACCCAAGCACTGGTCGTTACATTCATTATGTTATTACGCTTTGATTAAAATACGCTTCAGCGCGAGTATGCTGGATAAATGAAAGCGATGACGTGCGGCAATAGACATTACACAACGTCTATGTCATTCACCTTAATATATCATGCACTACTGACACGCTAATTAATTATATCAATCGAATGGCGAAGCATTCGCGCTAACATTCAAGACGCGCCAAGGCATCAATAACAAGATGTAAAATGTCGCAAGAATGGCGGCTCGGTAACAAACGCAAACCAACTCATTATTTAGTGCGATATCTTTGCTGTATAATTCACATCAATCAGGTGATGCAAAATTATTTCGTTCGACCCTATTGTCTTCCCGAAATTTAATGCACAAATTATAAAATGAACGGAGTCGGTATAATTCCCTCCAAATTCACCATATAGCTGCAATATAAACGTACTCGTAAAGTCAATAACATCCTTTATATTTATATTTTACCAGTGTAGAGCATTAACAGCTGCTAATAGATTTTGCCAGTGCATACCGATATCTATCGCTTTATATATCTCGCATATCTCAGCGCGCTCGCATGAAATTCTGAAACTCGTTCTTGTGTAAATCACACTTCAATTGCCCTGCACATCATAATTACAACCGCACTCGGCAATTATAAAATTAATTCCCATTCGACTTTATATCAGAGGCACAAGCTTTTCTGAAAAGTGCAGGAAAATGTGTTTCTCCCTTCCCCGCTGACTCTCTCTCTATTCGTTGCACCTCCTGGCCCCTTCCCGCGCCCGTCACTATGTGGAATACCGAACCTTCTAACCGATAGTTACAAGCTACTTGGTTCGTGTATCCGACGAAAAGTGGGAGCCTCTCCTCGTCCCCCTTTCTATGCAACCGCAATGGGCACGTCAAATAAATCAATGATATTCGCTGAAAAAGCAATCTCGGCTTTGGTCGACTTGAAATATGCAAGGGAAAGAACAATAACTCAACCGATAAAATGCCCACCACCGGCTTTTCCCTCTTGTTCACGCCGTGATTGGAGACGCGAAGAAAAATGAAGGAGAAAAAGAGCTGCCGCAGCCACCTATGCATCAAGAATGCATTTAAAACATAAGCGCGTTGGGTGTGCTGAGGCGGTACAGGGAGGAGGTGATCCATGTTAAAAATCCAACGGATAATGACGACATGTTTATACTCTTCATTTGTATTCTAGGCGAGGTGGTCGTCGTGGCTCTCTTCCACTGCTGACAGACTCGCATCTTCCTTGACGGCTTCTCCTCTCCTTCGAGGTCACGGCGTTTGTACTGACAGCGGATGACCTCCCGCAGTCGCGGTTGTGATTTATGTCTCGTAAATTTAGCGGCGGGAGCCGTGCGATTACATATCTTTCCACAGCCGCGATGCTTACCTCCCCGTGGAGGTACTTTTATTCCCCTCCTCTCACCTCACGCTCCACTCGCAGCCGCCGATGTGTATTTACGCGTGCAGACACGCATACACACATATCTAGTCGATATCTTGCGCGCGCTCGTGTGATTTAAGATAAATACCTTAGAATTGTTATGGAGGATTTCACGAAATTATTTATGGGACGATAATGGCGCGGCGTATTTGCGCGCATAAAGAGCCGATTTAATGGAGATATCTGGTACGCGAGCACGCGCGAGCGATCGTGTCGTTAAAGCCTGGCTACTTTAGTGCCGCGCTTACCGCATATATTTATAAGGTCACGAATTAATAGTGGCGTATGGAAAAAATCGGTTGTCGTGAAATGCAAGCAGGTGTGCGCTCGATCGTTGGCATTTTACGAAAATGCCGAGGCGATAATTAAATACGCATAACCCAAAGTACGCCGATTCAGTCGAGGTGATTTTTAGCACCGCATCCACAATATTTTTTACAGCCTCGACGCGGGCAGACGCCTTCCAATTCTTCTCGTAAAAGACCATTGTATTTCTCGTGCTATCCCCTACACCTGTTCTATTTTTCTTCTTTTCTTCTTTCTTTCTCTTCTTATTCTTGTTCTTCTTTTAATTCATTAACGATGTGGAAAAGCGGTAATTTAGCGCGATAAAAAAATGCTCGATTATATATCACGTCAAGGGAAAATGTCGGTGAAGCATATTTGATAATAATCGGGCAGTCCTCGGCAACGCACTTGCAGACATTTCATAATAACACGCTTACAAGCATACAGGCGAGACGAGTTTTCCCCTTTCGCTCAGCATGCGGCGTTGAAACGCATAGTAGACACAGCCGGGTATGCAAAAATAGAGACACGTTAAGAGTAGCACGAGTATAAGGACAGTCGATCGGTGCGCATAAAACGCGAAAGAACTAAAAGGAAATATTTACTCCTCGCCCGTAGAAATTTCCATGCGGCCCAAGTTTCCTTTTCCACTCTTAAAAGCAAATTACCAAACTTTAGTATTCTGTACCGAGAACACATATATCACACTGGACGTACTGCAACGACACGCTTTCGCTACGGCTGCACGAACTCCGCTGTCGGCTTATGTGCCGATAACGAGCACAATACCCGAGACCACTGCCGCTTGACGGACGCCAGATTACGATGATGTACGACGTGACTTCGTAGGCTCAACCCTTACCCCCTACACGTATACCAACTATCGGGAACTTTTCTCCCCATCGGGCAGGGGCGTGCGCGCGCACGATTGTGCCGAGGCGACAGGCGAGGACGGGAAAATAACTAGAAGGAGAAAAATGAGCACCGCCGATATTTCACTTATGCGCCTGGCGCGAGTCAAGACGCTTTATTAATATGTTGCCGCTACACTGCTGCTTTCGTGAAAAGGGGGGGACAAGGAGCGGTGATGGGAGGAGGCTCTGAGACACGGCCTCGATATATTTTCAAAGGTTGACTCTAGCCACGAGAGTCCGATATTTCACTCGAGAAAATTAAAGCGTGTGCTGAGGCTGACTGACCGACTGCCGAGCGGAAAACTTAGAGTTCGCAGAACTCAAAGAAATTATCGTAATACTTTGTGCGAAGCAGCAGCTGTCTTGCACCTCCACTATCTCTTGACTTTTTTTCTTTTATGTAACGAGCTATTTCAAATACAATGAGATAATAACATCGTAAAATACGGAAAAAATCTTTTATGTATACGATTTATGATATCGAATCGTGGAGCGAGAATTACTACGGCTACGAGATCGCGCTACCGGTATAACCGATAATTAATGCGGAAAAAATGTCTACAAATAATACTTTATTGCCACGATAAAAACATATCTTGCTAGTAAGTAAGATAAAGAATGTTTCACAAGAAAAACTGCGTATAAATTATAAATGGTATTGGCGAGTAATTCCTGTGCGGTTTGTATATAAATTTATCGTTAATAATAGAGTAATTACGGATCAATTTCTTGCTATGCGCGTAACAAATATTACGAATTACTAATCCATACATAAGGAATTATATCGTTTTGCTACAATATTGCTGGATCGATTTGGAAATACTTCGATTTATATTGAATTATCCAGCAGCAGTTGCCGCTTCGAAGATTAAACGGCAAAAGTCGTCGATTTAAATTGCGAGCTGCCAGATAGACGTGGAATGTACTTAAAATTCTCGTACAAATGTTATATCTCGCACGCTAAAAAAGTCAATAATTAATAGAGATATGACAATATAGTAATATGAAATTGAAAAAAATCTTTACGTGGCACAAAATCTCCAATTTAAAAGACCAAACAAAATAAAAGGGATGCATTGGTCGACACATGAGCCCTATTTGTTCTGGCTAAAACTATACGGATTATTTTTCATCCAAGGCAAATATATTTCTTAACTTTAAATGTCTTTATTGTATTTTATGCTAATTTCTTATCTTACAATTATCCGAAATTCATGGGAACAGGCCGATTTCTGTTTACTGTTCAATAGGAAAGCTTGATTTTATCTACAAAATTAGCCATCAAATAATTCGATTACGTACGCCATTACGAGTTTTTAATTGTTTTTTAAGTCTTTGGGATAAAAATTAAGCTTCAATTAATTTTTTTGGTTGCTTGAAGGCTCTTAATAAGATAATAAAATTAGGTATTATAAAATAGTCTCTTGAATGCCTTTTATTGAAGTGCACTAAATTTTTACAACTGTAAAAAAAATAAAAATTAATCGATTTTATGGATTATTATATTTTTAGAATTCCCCGTTATGGGAAAGATTATGGCTTACGGTTATTATTAGAGAAATACTTGATATAAGAAAATGAGCAGTGAAATTTATAAGTATTTCATTATTAAAAAAAACTTTATGGAAAAATAAGGTATGTAATAAATATATATATATATATATATATATATATATATATATATATATATATATATGTATATAAATATATGTGAAAGTATAATAATTGATTAATATTAATTTCATATAATTCCAAAAATATCCACATAATTTTTTACTACATAATTTTACATATGTGATAATTATTATATCATAAATTATTTTATAATTGACTTTACACATACAAATACGCAGAAAATAGATAACCAAGCTGAGGCAATTTAATTTTGAAATTGATTAATGAGGCTCTAATAGGTTTTAAGCAGTATTCTATAATATTTTAAAAAATAAAAATGGAAATAGCTGTACCCATTCTCACTCATTTAGAATTATATTATCATATATTAAATTATATATATGAAATTAAAAAGAATGATTCTATAAGATTTAAAACTGTTGATATACTTTCTTTTAATGCACAAAATTATCTTTTGGCGTACCCTCTATTCCTTATTATATTTTTTCTCTAGTTAAATAACTGATACACGTAGTTATAAAGATATCCACTTTTACCATTCAAACTCACAGGCTTTTGATGACAATGGCAAACTAAATAACTTATGAAAAAGCAAATGTATCCGAAAGTAATATGACCAACCGAAAAAAATCCAATTTTCAAATAAGCTATTTTGAATACCTTATTCTTTTACAGAGGTAATAAAATAATAAACATCAATCTTCTTTTACATGAGCTTCATTTGGCACACTTTCTGCGTTAAAAGTTAATGAAAAACAATAGGAAGCATTAACTATTAAAGTGCATGCAACCTGTTACGTAAACAAAAATTAATCAAAACACTAATAAATATGAGAATTTTATTTTAAATACACTCGGCATGATTGATTGAACTTTCTGTTAGCGTTCTGAGCAACTCTTATAAGTCGATTATAAATGAGCGAAACAGGAGAAGCTGATTTCACAGTAGGTATATCATTTACGAACGATAACATATAATTCGTGCATCACTTACATCCCATTTCAAGCTCCGATTCTCAGAGCTGTAACGCCACATCATAAGAATCTTACCATTTCGAACTCTGTCTCATTAGCGTTTTTAAAACACTCGAACCGTCTAACGGCCGTATATTACGATGGTATAGCCGCACAGGCAGGTATATACTTAAGCTAAAACGAATGAACGCGAAGAACTTTATAATGTAATAGGCGAAATTAACGTTTCCTGCAAAGATTATAAATATAAAAGCCATCCGCTCTCCTCAAGGCCAGTTTTTATCTATACACATTCATTTACTTTTATTAGTATAGCATGTATCGCGATATTTCCTATGCGTGTATCGCCCCTATATCTATATATTAGCATCGTCGACCTGCCAGCGAGTTGCACAAAATACAAGCACACGGGCGCACACGTGCACGTATTCTTTAATATGGCGCGCCATGGCAATAAGTGAGCCACGATAAAGAGGTAAACCGAGGGCCACTCAATTGCAAGCTGCAATTATAATGGCTGTAGTAGCTAGGAGGTCAACGATCTACATACTTGACCAGCGTCAGCGCCTCCTACCTTACGCCATTATTACGTCTTTTACGAAGAAATACCAATGACGTCCCAGGAGCCATTGCATATGCATATATATATATATATATATATATATATATATATATATATTATATGCGCTCGCGGTAGGTCTCTTTCCTTTTCCCTCCCGCCACGATGCTCATGGCCATGTCTATCACTCGACCGCCCAACCGCTCACCACTCTGCGAACTAAGCGACCGGACAAAAGAAATTTACACGTCTTCGCTGCCAACTTTCTTATCATTACATCAATACTTCAGCACTACTTGTATAAAGCTGCACCCGATAAGGAAATTACCAATGATAAGAGCGCGCGCTTTGTTTCGCTTTGTACTTTTGTACAAGCCGTATTGATACAAAGGCGCTTCCGAAAGGAATTTCGATACGATCGGTACCGCCGATATTGGCATTAGTACGGTCATGAATTAATCGAAAACTTTATGCATTTTATTATTTAAGAGAATGACGGTTTTATTGTTACTCGCTTCATGGCTAACGCACTGCTTGACATATTCGAGCACAGGACGAAATCAATCCACTTAACATAAATATTATGAAAAAAGGTTTGACTACAAAATTGCATATAATCTAAAGGTATTTTTTATTAATCTCGAATGTCCAAGGAAATCAGAACTTATGGTTTTAGCAGTAGTGTAGATTTTAATTACGATCAATATTATAGGGTTTATTTAGAAAACAATTAGCAGGAATATTAAAAAAAGGAATTGATTTGATTTGACAGTTTTAATACACAGATATTTTCATCAATGTAAGTCTACTGTTTACAAGCAATTTTGTAATATCTATCCAAAAATAATTATTGATTACGAAAAATAAAGAACTTATTATCGGCAAATTACGGAATGCATGTTTTCTTAACAACTAATTTTAAATTTGATGAAAAGTTTTGTATACGTTTTGTATATATTTTGTATATATTTATTGTTCCATTATAAGTCTTTATTATAGGATTTACGATGATTTAGCTTGTTTGAAGCCATATTTTCGTATTATACACTTGTACAATACAAAGATTTAGCCAAAATAGAACCACTACATATTTTAAAACAAATTTAGGCAGTTATTATCGAATGGTTCAGAATGATTACTCTAATACCAGTGCTAATGATTTAAAATTTTGAATCGGTGTATCATATGTATTTAAGTGCATCCAATCGTCTTTTAAAAATTCACTTAAAAATTATGAGTTGACAGTTATTTAAAAATTCAATCATTTTTAAAATGAAGAGGGCACGTTCTTTCCTTTATCATTAATTATTTTACAAGATTTTATCAATTTAAATATTAATGATTTGTTTCAAAATAAACTAATAAACTATCAGTTATCCAATTTATAAACGATTGTACCTTTAAGATATTAAATTTATTTTTTCTAGTAGGTGGTTTACTTTAAAATTAAATAATTATATATTGAAAAATATTTATGACAAAACCAGTTATAAAATAAAATATAATAAAATAATTTATTGATTAATAGTATATAAAATTAAGCTAAATATGTAACTATCTTATTTATACTTTAAAGTCGAATTAATAAAAAACGTACGATAATAATTCAGATAGTTATACTGAAGACATTTTTTGATATAACGATAAGCGCATATGTTTTAATTTTAGAAATTTAAATTAATATCAGCGTTCTTTGCAATTTACTAAATTTCATTATTTCTTAACTATTATTTATTATTTTGTGTTTGGCATTCATATCACATTAAAATGTAATAATATATAGAAGTTAATTATCTCTTTATAATGGAATTGTATAATCTCATTTTTTTTGTATTAAGTTTCAAGTAAGTAGTCTGTAAAATATAGCACTGAAAGTATACATAAATATATTAATTTGTCGAATGTTTAAATATTTAAGTTTATTCTAAATGATTAACTATTATGAATATAATGTTTTTCCCTTTTAAATATGTGTGTATTAAGAAATATATTCAATATTACTTTTTTTATTAAAATTATGAACCACTTATGAAAAAATATTTGTTCTAGTATATTTAATAGATTATCGAAGACTCTAAGAGTATTTTAAACTTATTCGAATATTTAATAACTAAACTATATTTAATTCAACCAATCCAATTAATTATGGAACATTATTAATTATTCCATAATGATTGGCATTATAGTATGATAAAATAATTCATATTAATAAATAAGCTATAAAAATAAAAACATTTTCTTCTAGATAAGTAGGTTATGAATTATAGTATTTTTTCTAACGTATTTATATTTTTTTATATATTATAAGTATAATAAAATTAGTTCTATGTATGCAATCTCTAGTATTTGCCAAATAAATAGTTTTCACATTATATACATACATATGTGTATTTATACGTTTTTATAAAATATAATTTCTACGTTCAAATAAACATCTTTGTTAGAATATCTTCTGATATTATCAATAGCTTGAGGATGTGTTATAAACTGATGGTAACAATTAAACAGCAAATAGGAAGAATACAGGGTATTTATATCCATCAATATTTAAATAAATGGATCTTTCGATTACTATACATCAAGTAGTTTTATGCAAAATTTATCAACTTGTTACATAATTACCGAAAACTTAATTGCAATATCTATGCATAAATTGCCGACAGAATAGTATGTTTTTATAAATACCAAATGAATAAAAAATCCCCTGTAATAAGTATAAACTTTCATATAAATAAAGAGAGAAAAATTTTGTAAGGTAATATATAACACAAAACTTACTTGACTGATATAACATTTATACACACCAAGAGATTGTATATCTCAAATGGTGCACTAAATTTAATAAGGGCATAAAACTAGTCGTAGAAATGTTATAAATTTTAACGACTGTTTACAAACTCATTATGAAAATTATCTTATTTTCGTCAAAATAAAACGTAACACTAAGTGAAATATTCAATTAGATTTTTATGCGCTCGAATAGTATTAATAATATTAGGAATATTTTACGTAAAGATGTAAAAAATGTAAAAATAAAAAGAAAAGTGGAACAAACATATTAAATCTCGAAAAAAAGTTTACGTAATAAATCGAGCTTGGAATTGACAAGTAAAATAATTATGTTTTAATTGGATTAACCACAACGCGTTGCGCGATATCTAGATTTTTACGGATTGGATAATACGACATGCAAATAAATCGGACATTTATCCTTGGCAGCGAAAAAAAGCAAAGGTAAGTATTATTTCATGTTTCGATATAACCATTAGTCGGTAAGAAAAAAGGCCGGAGGATACTTTGTTTATTAAATTACTATCAAAGTCCCTTATTTCTTTCCGCATACTCCTTCATACCGATCATCAACTATAAAGCATACCAGAAGCTAGGTGGAGTGCACTCACGCATGCGTTAGAAAGGAGGTGCGGGATTCATAAAATATCTTTATTATACAAAATGCATGCAAATTACTTTATTTACGATTATGGCTACTAATTATACTCGTGCGCTTATATACAAAATGTCAAAGCGACCATTGGACGTCATGGCAGATGCAATATGTCCCGCGCTTTACGAACCGTTGCACCTCGTACACGTGCCATTGCGCCGTTCTCCAATTCTTTCTCTTTCTCTCTCCCCGCTCTTCCCCACTCTTCCGCACTTCATTTTTCCATCCCACTCACTCCTTAACGCGTTTTGTATATACACCAGCTATAAATGCGGTTATATTTAGTGGCTCCTTAAATATGCATCATTAGCGAGGAGGATGCGTCGCCGCGTATTGCTCAAATGCTTATCACATTTGATAAAATGTATTAGATGATGTGTTATGATATTTATAATTCGTTTAGATTCCTCTGTCACATATAATACTTAGCGATCTATCTATATGAGTGCAAAAACGACATTATCAAGTAATTTTATAATTAATATAATGCAATCGAATAAATTATCCAAAACTTTCATAAGAAGGCTTAACTTATATAAGCAAGTAGGCTATAATATTCCTTTCACGGAGATCCTTAGAAGATTTTTTTATCTGCATTTAATTAAAATTTATATTTACACATAACATTTAAATAGAAAACGATAAATTTAATTACTATCCTGGTTCATATTTTGGGACAATTTTTTTTTAATTCTAAATTTAATTTTAAAATTAATTGAAATTTATAAGAGTTGGTTATAATTGACAATTACAATGGAAAATATCTCTATATGATTAATCGTACCATACACAAGCTTTCCATTCAAAAATCAGAAATACATTGATTATATTTCTTTATATATGTAAATTATAAATAGACATGTACACGTGGGCATATGTCCGCATACATCGACGTTATTATTTCAAATTATTAAAACTGATGTATACAATTTCAGAACTAGTTATAGCATCGTTCTGGTTAGGTGCATATGAATGATCTATAAAGACAATTTCTAATTTATTTAGATTAATAATTCATAAATATACAATAGATGCAACCCGTATGTTCAATTATTATTTTCAAATAATTTAGTAAATATAAAGTAGCATATTTTTAAAGAATTCTGTAAGTTATTAATATTTATAAATTAACATGACTTTTTACGGGACTATTATCTTAAATACTCAAGTAATTATATCTAAGTAAACTATTATTTAAATTATCAATTATATTTTATATCATTTATATATCAGTTAAATTCTTAGGTTATAAATTAAATTTATTTTCAACCAAAATTAGCGTATATTAGAATAAAATTTATCGTTATCAATTACAATTGCCTAAATTTTACCTGAGATATACATACATAAATTTAGCAAATATTAGTATACAAAGGTTTTTAAAAATAATTAACGCAATGCTTTAAATAATCTAATAACATCTATTATGATAATAGTAAAATGATATTTCTCATATTTCAGTAATAATAATACAAGCTGTTTAACTACTTTTTATATTAATTATAGATTATTAATAATTTATGTGAGATTATTATTATAAAATGTAATATTATATAACAATATTTTCCATTTGAAATTCAATTTATACTTTTAAACTCTAAAGAAAACTTTGGTAAATTTTTAATAAAAATTATACAACTGTTTACTTCGAGTAAAAGATCTATAGCGATAACGAATATCGAATAAATAATTGAAATTGCATTGATTATCTTAACTTATGATTTGATTTACAACGTATATTATATGTACCTCAGTTTTGCATGAGAAGTAAAATTGTATTTACATTGTATATACCAATATACAGAAATTTGTAATATCTTATAAGAAAAAAGATTTACTAGCATGAAACTACAAACACCTGTTTAAATATTCAATACTAGAATTATAACAACAATTATGCTTTAGTAGTATGTACTCAAATTAAGAAGAAAAACCACAAACACAAATTAGAAAATTTAACTATTATAAAAATAGACAATAATAAATTATATTATTCAATATTTTCTTATGCTGATTGTTAATTTATAAATTTTTATTAATACGTTAAAATGTATAGTATTACAAATTCCCATGCAATTAAAATAAAAATGTATGTATACTGTCGATAATAAATAATAAAAGATATATATCTATATATTAACAGATCTTATTCGAACTATATATATTATAAATAGTAAATGTATAATTATAATATAATAATTATTATAAATTAATAATAATAATTATAATATAATTATAATTATAAATTATGCTTTTGATTTTTTAGATATAGAACATAAATAATAGAACATTGTATTTACAAACATAATAGTATATGAATTTACAATATATAATTAAATATAATATAAACTGACTATATATTTATAATTATTAAATAAATTTAATGCTAATAATAAAATCTTTGGCATAATAAATTGATATCAAAATATCCAATAAAATTATGATTGTAGAAGCCATTTTATAAGTAAAATAATTTACATATTGTTCTGTAATTTGTATAATTATAATTAATTTATAAAAAATATTACTTTATTAAACTTAATGATTACAAAATATAATATATTTCAATACTTTCTGTTAAAAATTTATTAATGTAATATAAGATTTTTATATTAGACATTAAACATTTTTAACATTTATTGTTACAATATATATTTGAGAGAGTAAGAGTTTTGGAATCTAGAAGTGAATTGGAAATATTACAAAAATTAAATTATTTTATATTTCATCGATAGATTTTGAATAAAAATAACATCAAAAAAATAAATTAATTAAACATGTATTATAGATCCATTAATACAAATTTACTTCATTGAACGTACCTTGTTAAAATTTATCTTATTTATTATCTTATTTACTATTAATATTGTTTTTCATTTTAAAAAGTTTTAAATAATGATAATTAGCTTTAACAAATTTAATAAAATTCTTTACAATTATCATCTCATATTTTTTAACAGTTGTTTTTTTTTTTATTTTTTCGATATGTTTAAAAAATTTCTTAGTGCCTTGAACATTAACAATCATCTTAAACTTTATTTTCAATTGATATTGTTTTATATCAGATATTAAATATATATTATAATATGTATTCAACATTATTAATAAATTATTTACAGTTAAAGTCAGAAATATACTATAAGGCATTTGTTCGGGAATAAACCCGAGTGTAAACCCGCTACTGAAAAGTTGTTGTGTGGAAAAGGCAGATAGTGGAAGAGAAGGGATATTAAGAATAATTAAAATATTGCTTTTAATGATTAAATATGATAATAAATAGCCTTTATTGATAATAAAATGTTAAATTTAAACTTGTGTATAAAGCTATTACTTTCATAAATACTATTAATTAATATTCAGAATCAAGTCGCCTTTTGAATGATCATTCGGTTGTAAATTGACTTCTGCAACAATTGGAACTTATTCTTGCATCAAACGTTTTAATGATGTTTAAACTATTTACTATTAAATATTAATTGTACACCGAATCAGATTGTAAATTATAATAATGACCTGTCAGAAATTGTTCGTCATCTACGGAAACTTCAAATCTATTCGTAGACTTATTCTTTATGCTTCAATTATTTGAGTTTCTCATTTTTAGAATATTTATTTAATCTCGTCTTATACAAGACTTATTATTTTTAATACTAGGATAAACAGAACTACTTCCTTTAGAATAACCGCATTTATTTTGTAGACTTTCTATATATATCTTGCATTCTTTCTTATTTACATCGAAATAACTTGAGTGTCTCTTAAAATTATTATTAAACAATTTTATATTAATTTTAAGATAAAAATAATTACCTCCATTAGAATAACCTCTCCTATTATGTAAACTATTATATTTTACACTGCTTCTTACTAATTTCCTTGAAAATACTGGCAATGCATGGCTCATGCAGTCATAATTATGTCTTGTAAAATAACTTAATGAGAAGGAAATTGACAATCGAAAAACTTGAAGAGCAAATAAGGAGTCATTCAACTATTTTTCTAAATGCTTGTTGCTAAGCGAAATCACAGGCTTATTATTATTTATTTAGAACTAATTTTGTTAATTGCCACCTTAAAGAAATGACGGGAAGAAAAGGAGAACATCCTTTTTTAAGAATTAAAAAAAGCGTCATTATTTATCTAAATTACAACGATAATTTAAATAAAAATGACAATTAATTCAATTACTTAATTATTGTGTAAAATTTTATTTGTATCTTCTGATAAGATATATCTACATGTAAGATGGTTTAACTACAATGTACATATTAACGACTAAAATATTTAATCAATTTAAAAATATGATACAATATATTTACTTAGCTATACGTAAAATCCTATTATTGTATAAAAAAAAATAAGTGACTTTTAATGATATTATATTAGGCTATGAGTATTAGGGCTGATAAATATAAACT